>JAJOZX010010133.1:0-147320 GCA_023014485.1 Bathynomus jamesi
TTGTGTTTATTTCCTAGAATGTTTTAGAGATTTTCATAAATAAATTACAATAATTCTATTCACATAAAAGGCTTTGTATTTTGTAATCAAATAAAAGGATTTTTTTTATATAAAAATGTATTTGTGTTTATTTCCTAAATAGATTACAATAAGTATTTTTATGTAAGTCTTTGTAACCAGAAACAACGGAAGTAAAAAAAAAAAAAAAAAAAAAAAGGGTTCCACCATCCAGCTGGCTCCACGTGCCAGAACCTGGATGCAGTTACTTATATCATTATAGTTTTATCATTATAGTATTATTTTGTGCATTATACATGCACATAATAATACAAATAAAACATAAAAATGCTAAATATATTTCACTATAAACTGATTTGAGTAACTGTAACAGAACGCTGCATATTTAATAAATTTTGTCCCAACGACCAAGTATAATATATCAAAATTTTCCTCAGAGCCCACAGATTTCAAATAACATAGTAATTTCCCTATACTGTCACATATATTTGTGTGCTGCGCTCAGGAGTTGAAAAATGTGTGTCACACGTATGTGTGTGCCATCGCCAGAAAAAAAAAATAACTGCCACACACATACGTGTGACGTGGCACCCAAAGTGCTAAGGAAGGGGGCCGCAAACTAAGGTGCGCGGCCTGCAGAAGTTACGCGGTGTTGCAAAAGAGGGAAATGAAGGGCTACTAAGTTCCTAAAACGTTACTTATACAGGGTGGGCCAAAACATGTACCCGATTTCCAAATGAAGTTACAGGATAACTATATAAGACAAGATTAAATAATAAAATACATTGAGCACGCAAATGTCATAAAGATTTTACTAAATAACTACTTTTTTCCTTTTTTTGTACAGGTTACACGTTACATGTAAGTTGCAGGTTCAAAATGGCTGAATTATTTTACAACAAAAAATCATTATCAATGCGAAGCATATCAAAACTTAATGAGTGATCGTGACACCATTTTGAAATTTTGGAATGGATCAAAAAAGTTTTGAGACCATCAGACGAATTTTACTATTAATTTCAAAAGAATCGTCCTGGTTCCCTCCACTACTTGCACTCGCCATTAACAGCCCTCCTTATTTAATAAGAAGGGCGCGAGTGGAAAGAGTGTGCGCACCAGTGATCTAGAGCAGGGCGCAGGGGTGTCCCCAAATTAGACGGTAAAAATTATATTTTTATTCTTTTGAAATGTATGTGTTTATTCCTGAGAGTTTTTATAAATTCCGTCGTGATCCGGATCCGGACCACGGTCCGCGTATTGGTGACACCACTGCCCTAGATCAGTGGTCCGTGTATTGGTGACACTCCTGCCCTAAATCAGTGGTCCGCACACTCTTTCACTTTTAGTTTAAATTTAGTTTTCACTTGGAAGATTAGTACTGGTGATTTTAACCCATTACTGCCCAGCGTCACTTTACTGATTTTGTTCTGGCTAACGCCAGACGATTTTATTCAGTCTCGGAAAAGACCTCTGGGCGCTAATGGATTAAATTGATATTGTGGGTAGCAGACGCGGACTTTGGTTGGTTAGTTGGTATCTGGAACACAGAAAATTTTAGAATTTAAAAATTTAGAATTTTTACCCAGATGTTGGATAGTTTTCATTATTTTTATAACATATTTAAATCCTTTGTTTTTTGAAATATAAAAGAAGGTGAATCAAACCTTTCTGTATCCTGGTTTTATAAGCTTAATTATTTGTCAATCAATATAGATTTTTATATTTAAAGTTTGCATACAAAATATTCTTTTATTCTTACAACATATAACTAATAAATAATTAAATGAAAATATAGTTTCTATGGAAACGATTGTTCTCTTGCATACGAGGAAAACAAAAATTACAATACACGCGCGCGCGCACATACAAACAATCTCTCTCTCTCTTGTAACATTACCATCCAAAAATCCCCAGGCAACAGAGGTACATCCATTAGGTCAAAGCTGGGTCGGTGGGGCCACTTAACTATCCTCTGAGAAGAGGATCTACAGATCTACAGAAGCTAAGGCTAACAAAGACCCTAAGATCCACTCTAAGGTTAGCCAGAGAGAAAAAGAGAGTTGGGGGTTGAAAGCAAACAATAGGGAGTTAAAAGAAGAGAATAAGGGGTTAAGTAAGTAGCAAAACCTATCATTCGTGGGTTAACATTCATTCAGAAAAAGAGAGAGAAAGACTCACCATTATCATCCGCCGGCCACTGCCAACAATTCGGAAAAATAGTCGAAGAGAATAGGAAAGGGGTGAAAGATGAAAAGAAGTAAAATAAGAACGTTTACAAACCATGCAAACAGTCTTAACTTAAAGAAACACTGTCATACCATGCAAACTACAGACATGCAAGTAAAGAGAGGATGAGAATATAACAAAAGATGGGTTAGTTTACGCTAAGAGCTACATCTAAGTTCGTGTTAGTCTAAATTTTTTTTTTTTAATAAATTTAACGCTGGCATATCACACGGTGGCATGTCACAAGCTGGCATCAATCATCAACAGACTCAAACCACGACTATCACCCCTAGAGCTCGTGTTGCGAATTGTTTTATTATTTTAAGCGACGTTAATATTTTTAAATGTTTATCTAAACGGTTCTTAAACATATTAACGCTGGTAGAGTTCACGATGGGCGCGGGAAGATTATTCCATTTATCAATTACTTTAAACGTAAAAAAGTTTTTAGCGACGTCAGTAATGAAACATCTGCCAAGTAATTTAAATCCGTTATTACGAGTATTGCTATTATCGAAAATGAACAATTTGTCAAAATTTATGTTATCGATTTTAACGATTTTGAAAACTTCAATAAGCTCCCCCCTTAATCTCCTGGTCTCGAGTGAATGCAAGTCTAACTCTTTAATCCTATCTTCGTGAGACTTGTTGCGTAGTGGGAAGGTTTAGTCAGCTCATCCCTGAAACTGTATTGATGTTAAGAAATAAAAATTTACGTCTTCCTGAACAGTGGTTTCCTTCTTCATACTTCGTCGCGACAGTGCGTTATTTTACATTATTATATATATATATATATATATATATATACAGGGTGCCCACAAAGTCTCGTTCCAGTTTTAAAATTTTATTATAACAAAACCAAAAGAAACAAAATAATGCAGTGTTTTGCATTTTGTTGCTTAACTAATGAAGCTTTTTTCTTGATTTATAAATTGTAATCTGAATGTGAAGTTGCTATTGATAGAAGTTTGAACGAAAATGACGACTACACAGAAGAAAGCTTGGTGTGTAATCTGGTTTGTGGAGTCGAAATCAGTGACAACTGTTCAACAGAATTACCGCCGTCAATATGGCAAGGATCCTCCCTCCAAACCCAGAATTAGGAAGGAGGTGGTTTTGCGAGTTTCGGAAAACAGGAAGTGTGATTGACTCACCAAGACTCGTCCAAGAGACGTTTCAACGCAGCACTAGAAAGCTTATTCGTCGTGCCTCCAGTGAACTGAAGCAACCAAGATCAACGGTACACAAAGTTGCACACAAGAGATTGCATCTTTACGCGTATAACGTTCAAATAGTCAAAGCTTTATAAACTAGATTACACACTGAGCTTTCTCCTGTGTAGTCGCCACTTTCGTTCAATCTTCTATCAATAGCAACTTGACACTCAGATTATAATTTGTAAATCAAGAAAAAACTTCATTAGTTAAACAACAAAATGCAAAAAACTGCATTATTCTATCTCTTTTGGTTATGTTGTAATAAAATTTTAAAACTGGAACAGGACTTTGTAGACACCCTGTGTATATATACACACACACACACACACACACACACGAGTATATAGAAAAACAGGTGTAACATTAAGCACCGAAATTCTAAAAATCGTGAGCTGCTGAGCACAACATGATTTGCCAAACTTTTCAAACCGGTCCCTAAATAATACATGCGAGGCATACTATAAGTTTCATCTGAACTCTGGGCAAACTGAAACGTATAAATATGATTACATAAACTTTTCTCTCTTTGGGTAGAGTAAAATTATTTTATACACTATATTTGGTCTAGGGTTTATGCAACCTAGGGGTCCTACAGGCTAATCCGAAGGCGCACACTTTACACCCTATTCTCGGCTGTACCTGGATACTCATTTCATACGAAAATAAGGAACATAGATACCAATAAACTAAATTCTTTAAAAGCATAAAAGACGAACTTTAAAATTTAAGTAAGATTTTATTCACAGAAAGAACCTTCAATTCATAGCCCCGACTAAAGGTTTATACCTTGTTTCGGAACACTCCTCGTGAAAAATTGGTGAGAATTTACCCTTGGACACTGCCCTGGAACCAAATTCGGAACAGCCTGGACAAGTGTGTATTGTTCGTCATAATAATAATAATAATAATAATAATAATAATTTTCATCATTATTAGTATTATTATTGCTTAATGTTTCTAGAGATATCTAGATGATGATACAGAATTAATCTAGGTTAAGGAATTAGCTAAAATTACATGTCCTAACTACATCTGCACGAGGAGCTGAATGAAATACCACATTTACTGTACGTATTCATGTTATTCATTAAAAAAGAAAATTATCATTTACAATTTGAAGCACTTTGCACCTTAATCAGTTACTGTAAACTCAATTTTTTATGAAGACATTTACGATATAATTACCTTTCATTCAAGATTATTTACTGACAACGTTCTTCCATTATGGGATATATATATATATATATCAGTGGTTCCTAACCTCTTTTGTATGGTTAGGCAAAACCCAATTCTAATCCAACTCCATTACTCCAATCATTAGATATTATTTTTTATAACTGCTGGATCGTATGTCATTATCCCAGTGATTTACCCCGAGGTTGGAAACCACTGCATTATGGGATATATATATATATATATATATATATATATATAGAGAGAGAGAGAGAGAGAGAGAGAGAGAGAGAGAGACGCCGTATATCGACCACTTAGCACGAGATGTTAGTGTACCCCTATTTTGTTTTTGTAATAAAAGTCTATCTACACAAATGTTAAATAGTACAACATGGTTTATTCAGTATTAATGAATTAATGAGAGATAACACCACTAATCACCGTTAGCCGTATTGATTATTGCTTCGGTCTTACGTTAATTAACTCGGATGACCCAACATTCTCTCGGTTTAATTCGAGAAAATGTGTTACAAGAAAATATACTAGAAAGTGGTTGAAAGACAAGTGGTCGGTCATCTACGGACGCAAGATTGACGAGCACGACAAAAATGAAAATGAAAAACGCTACTGAAAATTTCAAGTGGTAAACACTTTTTGAAAGAGAATTTAACGGTAACTATATTTCTTTTATATATTTATGGGAAAACATAATAAAATAAAGAAAAAACATGAATAATGTTCAAGTAATCCGCTGTAGTTTACTAAAGTAGTCCTCCGTTTTCTGCGTAAGTACAAACCACCACCATGTTGTGAGTATTCCTGCGTCATAAAGGTTGTGCTGCGCTACTATACGCTCCAAGGACAGAGTGTTTGCACAGTTATGACCCGTGTTGGACTTGTGACTAGGGATGAAAACCGGTATTCAAATACCGGTATTAAAACCGATATTGTTTCAAAAAAGTAATACCGATCTCAGAGCTTTCAATACCGGTTTTTCGGTACTGAAAATGAAAATTAAAATTAAAAGGTTTATTGGCAGACTATAGTCTATATGACAAATATTATTAATACAATGACAGTTCATATACTAAGGATAGAAATATACACAACTGATTAGAAATAATACTGTAATGTCGAAGTTAAGTGGAGCTACAGACAGACGGTTTCATACCAAGAAGTCCATAGCTCAGAGGATAAATGGCAGGACTCATGGATAGCTTGGATGATCGGGTTGGTTGATTTTTTAATTCCTTGCATTAGACTGTATTGAGCACGTCTTGTTACCTCCGGGAAGCTCGGGACATTGCGGGTAGCAAACATTTGCGAAGCTGAGCATCTCGGGAATAATTATGTAAGAGTCTAAAAGACCTGTTGTAGAGCAAATTTAGGGTTCTGCCAGAACCTTTTTTATAATTCACCCACAGTTGCTGTCCGTATATATTACTGCAGAAAGTACGAAAGAGAGTGTCTTTAGCCTCACTTGTACAGAATCGAAAGTTCCTTATGGTCATATTCGCTTTAGCACACAGGCTTCGAGATTGTTTTCTTATATCCGAGTCATCACTCAAGGAGCTGGTAATAGTTTGACCCAAATATTTAAACTCTTGTACTTCCTCAATTACCTCACCATTCATTTTAAACCTTATATCAGCTGGCTGATTACAGCTTTCAGGATGAAATTGCATAACCTTAGTTTTTGTAACATTAAAAAGAATATCATGTTTCTGCGAATACTCTTCGCAGACTTTTAGTAGCCGATCCAGACCTTTAACAGAGGGACTTATTAACACCATATCATTGGCATAAACTAAGTTATTTATTCTTGTGTTATCTATACAACATCCCACTGTTACCTCGTTAAGTGAAGCAATTAATCCGTCATATACACATTAAACAGCATAGGGGAGAGCAAGGAGCCTTGTCTCACCCTGCAAGAGGAGCCAAAACACTCGGATAGTATATTGCCCCACCTAACAGTGAAAGATTGGTGGGAATACCAAAATTTCAATAAATTTAATATGTACATGAGAACCTTCCTGTCTTCTAGGTTTGCAAATAAAATATTGTGGTTTACCCTATCATATGCCTTACTTATATCTAGGAAACAGCTATAAATAGTTGAATTAATGTCAATGTATTTAAATATTGTTTCTTTAAGTACATAGATACACAGGTCAGTTGAGTGAGACCTTTTAAAGCCAAACTGATTAGATGTCCATAGGAAATCATTTAATCGGAATAACAAGAGTTCTTCTAGTAGTTTCGAGAAGCAGGAAGCGACAGCAATAGGCCTGTAATTATTGCTGGACAGAATGTCTCCGTACTTATTTTTGACCAGGGGCAAGATATATACCCTCATGAACTCTGCAGGGATATAGCTATGAGCAAGCATGGCTGATAGGAGCAATGATATATGCAGACATACTACGTCATTTGCATATTTTAAGTGCTCATTCGATAAGTCATCTACCCCTGACGCAGAACCAGTCTTTAACTCTTTAATTAACCTCTTTACTTCAGAAAATGATATCAAAGTATTTTCCCTTGTCCCTCCCACAATCGTTTCGCTGCAATCTATCTTAAGATTATCCCTACTCACACTATTAAGAATGTTAGAATAGTGGTTTTTCCACAGCTTTGCAATTTCATCCTCCCCCGACACCCCATCGATTGTCGGAGGGAGGACATTTTTGACACCATTTGATTCTTAACAAATTTCCAAAATGTTATTATCGTTATTTATGCGAGCTTCACAGGCTTTTGATGCTCGAATAGACTCTTCTTCTTGTTTACATCGCCTTATGACCGCCTTGTACTGACCCCTACTTCTACACATATTCATGTATACTGGTCCTAATCTGGGTCTACCATGAAAGCACCACAAATCATAGGCGTCTTTCGATTCCCTCTTCAGGGGGGCAATAAAATCATTCTATCCAGGAATAATCTTAGTACAATAGTTGTAAGATTTAATCAGGAGGCTTCCTGCTTCTCTAAACAGGGATATTATCTTACTATAATACCGATCTATGAGTTTACAGTGAGAATCATTTGAGCAAGGATTATTACAGGCAAGATGCAAAATTTCTAAATTATTAAAAAGGTGACTTGTTCTGTCTTTGTATTCTATTCTCTGCTGCATATTAACATTGGACCAATCGACGCGATTATTCTTACCTATTACCTATTAAGTTCTTGTTAAGTCGTGTTTCGCATAAATTGGTAAAGTTAATTAATATGTCTAATGGTCTATGATCAGAAAGAAGGAAATCATGCAAAATATGAACTATAATAATTCGATCCTTTAGATTATTACTAATGAGACAATGATCAATCCACCTGGTGGTACCATTCATATCACTAACGTATGTAAAATTACCACTGGTTACCCCTAATACTTCTACATCATTTATACTTAAATTGGCCGACTCGCACATGTTACCCAATTCTACAAAGAATTCCGAGTTCACATGCGCGTTAAAGTCCCCCATTATTATACAGTGAGAATATTTGGGGTTATCTGATAATGACTTAATTTTGTACAGCAAATCAATGTATCATCTAGATTACTGCCGTTGTTGTATGGTAAATAGCAGTTTACAATTAATATGCAATCATTGACTTGTAATTCAATGCCTAACAACCTTACATTATCGCTTGTTAAAAATTTTATGTTTGACAAATTTTTCCTTATTAAGAAAGCAACACCACCAAAAGGCCTACCGTACATTAATTCATCTGACAAGTCTACTGCTGATGACGCATGGTACATAAAATCATCATGGATGGTAGAGAGGAATTTTAGCTCTTGCTTAGGTGGTTCTAGGTAAATTCCCCGACGGTAATTTCCACTGCGGTAAATTCCACCATGTATATTGCACCGAGGGTAAATTCCTCCACGATAAATTCTACCGCGGAAAATTCCCCCTATGGAAAATTCCACCGCGGAAAATTCCCCCTGATTTTTTTTATTATTTAGTTTCAACTTTGAATATATCTATAAAATATATCTATAAGAAAAAATCTATAAAATATAACTATAAAAAATATATCTATAAAATATAACTATAAAAAATAATTTATAATAATAATTTAGTCAAATAAAAGTTGGCAAATGGCAACCCTGCATGGTGAGTCTACATTTGACCTTGATTTCTTTTATTATTTAGTTTCAACTTTGAACCCTTAGACCATGGCTGCTGCGTTTATTACAACCGAGAAGAACAAACGCAAATTGTGCGATGAAGAAAATCACATCTACGAAAAACACTCAGACAACAGCACCAAAACAAAAATTTATGAGCGTTGTGAGCTATTAGAGCAGAAGAAGGAATAAGCCAGACAAAAATTGCCCACATGCGACGAGGAGATCCCCCAAAGAAGAAAAAAGCCTATCAAATTGTTGACGCACGATTGAAGAGGCTAGTTGAAAATTACAAAAAGGAAAACTTACTGCAATTTTTAAGAAACATTGCACGCAATTTGTCGTAAAGATTCTTCCATAAATATTTCTTACTTAATTTTTACCTGTTTTATGTGAAAATAAATTTCCCATTTTTTATTTTTTAACTTAGGTAATTTTAATTAAAATACCAATGGTGGAATTTACCTTTGGTTAAATTTTCCATAGGGGGAATTTTCCGAGGTGGAATTTACCGTGGAGGAATTTACCCTCGGTGCAATATACATGGTGGAATTTACCGTGGGGGAATATACCGTGGGGGAATATACCGGCCACCGCTTAGGGCTTAGGTAGCCAGTGCTCCTGTAGGAGTATAAAATCTGCACTGTCGCAGTTGTTTTTATGAACATCTACAGTTGAATTCCTCACTGACCTTACATTATATGAGACTATTTTCAACAAGTTATCCGCCATGACTGATAGAAAATGTATTATTAGTAAGATTATACTATTATACATAGTACAACTTTCAGGCATTACCGTTAAGGCGCCTATTATTATTATTATTATTATTATTATTATTATTATTATTATATTATTATTTGCCTGTTATCAAATCCTGGAAAAGTGAATAAACTCCTTAACAATATTAACCACACGTTCTTTAGTCTATTAATAACTGATTGATGGTTGGAAGTTGTTGTTAAGTGAAGGAAAAACATCAATTAAAAACCTTTTTAAAGATTTCGTTGGCCTTTTTATCAGATTATTACGAAAATGTCAATAAAATCAAAAGTTTGGAAGTATTTTGAAAAGGAGAATAAAGATGAAGCAGAATGCACTAAATGTGAAAATTTATTAACTGTGGTGGAGGTTCAACCACTGGAATGGTCGTTCATTTAAGAGGAATTCGTAAAATTGTTGTTATGAATATAGAAAATCATCCAAATAAAAGTAAAAACAACTTTGGATGGTTTTATCGCCGAGAAATCTATCGAGGAAGAAACTTCAAAACTTGTCTGTGTGGATGAATTTCGTTTCAATATTCTATTGCCAAAAGTGGATTTATTCAAGATAATTTAAAAATGAATAAATATGACAAACCACATCCAACTGTTGAATCTGAAAGAGCGTTTTCGGCTGCTAGCTTATTTCTTACAAATTTGAGATCCAATCTATAGAGCTGAAGAATCCTTAAATGCTCTCTCTTTCTTAAAAGTTACTTCCAAAATTATCATATGAAATACAATTTTTATATAAAAAACACTTTTTATAAAATAATTTATATTAAACATTTATTTTTGTTTCTTTTCACAAATAAAAAATTAGAAAATTTGTCATTTCTACTCCTTATGTCTTTAATCTTATGTGTCTATGTGTAATCTTTTATATATATATATATATATATATATATATATATATATGCACTAAAATCACAAAATAACACGTGACCTTATTAATAAGCAAACAACCACAGGGAAAAGGAAACACAAAGTCCGAGCGCTTCTGTTCCTCCTTGATAATGTGAATATATCACGAAAGCGCTCGGACTTTGTGTTTCCTTTTCCCTGTGGTTGTTTGCTTATATATATATATATAACTATGTACACTGTACAGTACTATAGAATACTGGTATTAAAACCGGTGGTATTGAGTAAAAAAGGCCTTAATCCCGGTATTCAAAATAGCCGATATTACTTTCATCTCTCTCTCTCTCCTCTCTCCTCTCTCTCTCTCTCTCTCTCTCTCTCTCTCTCTCTCTCTCTCTCTCTCTCTCTCTCTCTCTCTCTATATATATATATATATATATATATATATATATATATTTACTACTGATGGTATAACACACTTGCTGAATTCTGTAACTTTTTCTCTGAAGTAATTTTCCCCTACATGTTACACAAATTCCCTGACATTTCCCTAACTTTTCCAGGTGCTCAGATTTGTTAGACATCGTACTCTTATTACAAACACGCTTTCTGAACCTTACTTAATCGGTCTATTCAAAAAACTGATAAACGTTTGCAAATTCCAGTTAAATATGCATGTCAAAAGATAGAGTCTGTTAAGCATTATATTAACTGCAAAAGCATGAGCAGAACAGTAGTTTACAGCATAAGAAAATCATGCATTAAAAAATGTATTTCTTCTTAAATTCTAGAAAAGAAATATGGATACAAAACAAAAGGTTTGAAAATTGTTTAGGCCAAAAAGATTTACTGGTCCCACTTTTCACGTTGGGTGTATGGAGGTGGGAAGGACCATACTCTTTTTCTGAGCTGAGAATCCCAGCTATATATATATATATATATATATAATATATATGGGAAGAATTTCACAATTAAACACGTGAAATTAATAAATGATGCAACTCCACAAGGAAAAATAAAAATTATTCCAAAGCCTTTCGTGTATTCAGTAGTACTCGCTGAATACACAAAAGGCTTTGGAATATTTTTTCTTTTTCTTTGTGGGTTTGCATCATATATATATATAGGGCCAGTCCTAGGGGGGGGGGGGGTGCGAGGCTCCTAAAAAATATCAACTACTTGAGATATCTATATGAAAGAGAAATTTAATACATACAATTTTATTTTCACGTTTACATGTTTACTTGGTGTCAATAGTTAGACGTATACACCATTGAACACTGATTTAGGTCTCATGAATATCTTTAACATACCATACACAAGGTTTACAATCCAAAATACAATCAATCCTAAATACAATCCAAAACATCAAAATGTCAGAAGGTTTAAAATCCAAAATACATTTAATCCAAAATACAATCCTAAATATCAGAAGGTTTACAACCCAAAATACATATTGAACAATGCTATGCAGTCTTTTACTGTATATTATATAATTTATATTCTGCTCATTCAGGGTGGATTGGAAACCACGTTTTTTTTAGTTTTCTGATGGGGAAAAAAGTTTTTTTTTGTTTTTTTTTTTGTTTTTTTTTTATGTATTTGCTTTTTATTCTTAGTTTTAATGATATTTTAATGCTTAGTATGAACGTAAATCAATGATAAGAATTTCATACATGAAACCTAATATTGTGCTCAGTTTTTAATTATGTCTGTCACACTGTCAACAATCAACATCATAAAAAAAAAGTCTGTACTTTCAGCTAAGGTATTTTACTATTTTTCAATGGAAATCCTGACAATAAAGATTATGTCCGAACCACTATTAAAGTATCAATTACGCAGAAAAATGAGAAATTTAGTTTACCATTGCACCAAATAAGGTTGGTTGGTATTTTACTAAATAATTTTTTTTACCTACATAATTTACATTCCTGGTCACTCACTGCATTTGACATATTATGTTTGTATGAACAATATGATTATGGTATATCTGAAATCTGAATAGTGTTAAAGGAATTGTTTTCGCTATTATCACTATTATTTAGAAGGAAATAATAAAGAAGCTCGTTTTATAATTTTGAGTGTAAACATAGGTAGTTTCTTTCTTGTAAAAGTTAGTATAATGCTTAAATAAAATGAAAGATAAAATCATTTTCTTACAATCAAACACTAACGAACAAAAAAAAAACTATTAAACCAAATAAACCATGTTGTTGTCTTTTTTTAAACCAATGGTTTTTGGTTCCACCCTGAGCTCATTTTCTAAAATTCACCTTCCTCGGCTTCCTTGCAGCAAACTCTGCTATCATATCGTGATAATCCAAATTTGATGCAATTTCCCTCTCGTTAGAAAGTATAACAAGTCCACTCAACCTGTCTTGAGACAATGAGACTTACTAGTCCTGAGATAGTTTTTTATTAGTTTAAGCTTTGAAAAAGATCTGGCTCCTGATACAACTGTAACTGGTATTTTTTTAATGAAAAACTATAAAATATATTGAATGCACATATACACAAAGGCATAATATATTATATACATAATAACCTATTATTAATAATAACCTATAAATGTCCTGGTTCGTCCTACCCTAAGACCGGACCGGCTCTGTGTGTGTGTGTGTGTGTGTGTGTGTGTGTTCCAGTTTTGTGGCTGAACAGTAAGATGGTGTGGGATGATGTTTTCGTAAAGTTTCTGGCACATCTATTTCTGAATTTTGAGCTCGCTTATACTTCAGTCAGTACAAGTGACAAGCAGAACAAAAGCTCGCTTAACTCGAACGCGCAAGCTGAAAATGAAATGAAAACATAGTCGAAGCTATTGTATGACGTTATACGCGGGGGCGTTTGAAAGATATGAATAAGCATGAATATATTTTGCAGCAACGGGAGAGGACCTTTTCAACACGGCGCAATATGCATTATCAAGTGTTTTGTTGTGCCAAACAAGTGTTTTGTGTTTATTGGGCCGAATTCATTTGTTATGCCCTTACAGATGAAATTACTGATATCGTTAAATTCAGCATTATGTATTCGGTTTACTTACGTTCATATACTGTACAGGGTGTTTATAAAGTCCCTATCTATTTCATTGAATTAACGGTTTTTATTTATTTTTGTTGCAGAACCCTATGAAAATGAATGTACAAGAACGGGTGATGTGGTGACACTTCGGATTAAAGGAAAGAAATGCAAAGAAATTAGAGAGAGGTTTGAAAGAACATTTCAAAAGCCAGGTTCTACAGACAAGACAATTCGTGATTTGCTTAATAAATTTAAAAGAACGGGATCTGTTCATGATGAGTCAAGATCTGGACGTCCAAGTATCTCTGAGCATGCTGTAAATGCGGTACGTAATGTTATCGATGAACATCTAAGCATGCCAATTCGCACCACATCACGTAGACTCGGGATACCCAAATCAACTGTCCACAAAATTTTGAAATCGACGTTGAAGAAGAGAAGTTATCACTTTCAGGTGCTTCATGACTTACATGAAGAGGATTATCCAAAGCGAAGTGCAATGTGTGCCGATCTTGTTGAACACATTCAGAATGAAAATTTAATGGATCACATTCTCTTCGGTGATGAAGCAACTTTCCACAAGTGTGGAAAGGTTAATTGCCATAACTGCCGCATATGGACTAATGAAAAGCCAGTTGATTTCTATCAATGGGAACGAGATTTTCCTAAAGTTACTGTCTGGGTGGGTATGACCAAATCTAAGATTTATGGGGCTTTTTTCTTTGCTGAAGCTACAGTTACAGGGCTTATTTATCTGGACATGCTTCAGCAATTCCTGGAACCCCAGCTTCATTCAGATGGCATTTTAAACACCGTCGTCTTTCAACAAGCTGGGGCACCTTGTCATTACGCAAACATTGTTCGGGAGTACCTAAATGAACGATTTCCAAATCGGTGGATCGGACGTGGAGGCAACAGGCCCTGGGCGGCTCGATCTCCTGACCTAACGCCCTTAGATTTCTTTGCATGGGACTTTATCAAATCAAACGTCTATCAAACGAGGGTTACAGATCTGCAAGATTTACGTGCTCGTATCGTAACAGCAGTTACAAAAATAGCCCCTGTCATGTCCCAAAATGTGTTCTGCAATGCTGCTGACACATTCGAACTCTGTAGAGATACTGATGGTGCTCATGTAGAATCATATGCTATGCTTACGTATTCATTAAATGTATGCCTTCTATTATATTGTTATTGAATTTTACCTTTTTTGCTACGTTTTCACTGAAATATACAGGGACTTTATAAACACCCTGTATGTGCAGTCCGTGTGCAAACCAACTTCACTTTTATTTCAATATTGGAATGAAAGGGTAAAGCTATTTATGGGGGCAAATGGAGGAAACTATGAAATAAAGCATAATACGAGTACCTTTCTCCCAGTTTTACTGACTCTCCAAAACTCTTTCACTACCTCGCTTTCAAAGTAGAACACATTTTATCCCACTTTCCTTTCGCTGAAATCTCCATTTTAGGAGATTTCAGTATTCACCACCACCTTTGGCTTTCCTCCCATTTCATTGACATCCCTGGTGCATTACCTTACAATTTCTCTACCTTGAATGACATGAGAGCAGATTGTACAGCATCCTACCCGTATCTCCGATCGCCTTGAAGATAGGACCAACATTTTCGATTTATTTCTCACCCCTCATCCTTCTTGCTCTGTCAAACTTTTTTTCTCCGACCACAATCCGTGCGTTGGTCTCTATTCACACAAAGGTCAAGCTGGTGGCCTACCTCTAGACCTGGCTTGACAGAGGAGCGAGTTGCTTTCTTGCGATCTCCATCGCACATAGTCCAGGTACACCCGACTTATCCTGTACCGCCCTGAGCCAGGCATCTAATCTTATTTTGAAGAGTTCGGATTTGGCACCTGTGATGTTCCTGAGTTCCTATTGGAAGCTGGTTAAAAAGTTTTGGCCCCCTGACAACCAAGCTGTTTTCTTTCAGTGTTGAGGGTGTCCCTTGTAGGGCCTTTAGTTTGGGAACATCACACATTCTACCTTTCCTGTTTTCCAGTGTTGTTTGGATGGTTACTGGGTTCAGTTTGAGGTTAGGTACCAGTTTTTCGGTTATTTTCCATATGTAAACTATGGTGTATCTCTCTCTTCTTTTCAACGAATATAAATTTAATTTATGAGTCTTTCCCAGTAGTTAAGTTCTTTGCAATCATCAATCTTGGCTGTGAAATTTCTTTGGACTTCTTCTAGTTTATTAATTTCCTCTTTTTTGTATTGGGACGTCAAGATTGAGTAGTACTCAAGTTTTGGTACGATCAATGTTTTCAGCAGGGGAATCATTACTTTCTCATCCCTTCTTTTGAAGGTTCTCAGTGGCTGTCCCGTAACTCTTTTTGCTTTGATTATCGTCATCTGATTCTGTTGCAAGATTTGCATCATCGGTCATTATTACCCCTAAATCTTTTTACTTCGTGATTCTCTGAATTTCCTATCTATCTGGGGCATAGCATAACGGTTAAGTTCCTCGTTTTTTTCTATCTCAAGAGCTGAAATTTCTCGGTGTTAATAAGTTCATGTTATTATCTTCTAACCATTTGTGTATTCTGTTTGTGTCCCTTTGTAGGACTTCCAAGTCTTCTGCATTGCCGATTTTTCTGCTGATATTTGTATCGTTAGCAAAAGGATGTTACTATACTATGTCTGTTAACATGATAATTAATAGGAGTGGGGCCAATACTGTCCATTGTGGAAATGAGCTTCATACTTCCGATTCTGATAATGGAGTTTTACGACTTGCTGACGTTCCCTGAGAAAGTTGTAGATCCATTTACCCACTCTGCCTGTTATTTCCAGGTATTTATGTCAGGTACTGCTTCGTCTCTTCTTAGGTTACTAAAAACTGATTCATTTAAGCTCTCAATATTTCAGATATTTCTTTTAGATCGTCGGCTAGAGCATTATTTTCTTTCCTTAAGGATGGGAAGTGGCCCGCGTTATATATATACACTGATGCGTCGTGTTCTGGGGTTTGTTTTATAAAAATGTATTTATTTTAAACATGTCCCCTTCAAAGACGCTTTTTATTACACTCAAAAGTAATTTTATTATTTAAAATATAAACATAAAAGCGAAACCTTCCTTCTGTCATATCGTACGAATTCAGTGGTCGAATTGTAAAATGTTAACAAAGGGGATGCCATCCCTCTCACCCCTCTCAATTGTTATTTTATACATTTTATATACTGTATATATATATTAATACTTTTTTTATTATAATAGTAATATTAGATAATTTAGAATAAAAATATCAGGAACTTGAAACTATTCGATTATTCTGATACCGACTGCTGTATTAAGTCGGATTACAAAATGACATTATATATACCGTATATATAATAAAAATATATTATTATTATACATATACTGTGTATATATATATATATTCTAATAAAATTATATATATATATATATATATATATATATATATATATATATATATATATATATATATATATATACAGGGTGTCCCAAAAAAACTATATACTCTTTATAGCATCATATATTTTATAATTAAAATAAAATATATATATTTTGTTATAGCAATTGCCAATGAAAGGTAACTTAGTAATCTAAGTGATCAAAATGTTATAGCGAGTTGTTTGCATATAAAATTTAATTAACTACGCCAAGTGCTCAAAATGTTCTCCGGCGGCATGAATGCACTTTTGAATGCGTCGACTAACTGATTCGCAGACATGGACTAATGTGGATGCTGTGATGGTCCCGCACTTTTCCCTAATTGCATCCTTAAGGTGTTCGAGTGTTGCAGGTCTTGTACCATAAACTGCATCCTTCAGGTAGCCCCACAAGTAAAAATCAAGTGGAGTCAAGTCCGGTGAACGTGGAGGATACTCAACGCTTCCTCTTCGTCCTATCCAACGGTTAGGCAACGTTTCATCGAGGTACCTTCTGACATCACAATGATAATGAGGGGGGGCTCCATCTTGTTAAAAGTAAAAGTCGTCGTTTCCAAACAACTTCCGAACTGCAGGTATAATTTCTGTCCGCAGCATGTCGAGATATGCGGAACCGGTAACTGTCCCATTAAAGAAAAATGGTCCAACCAAACCCCTGGATGATAAACCACACCATGCTATTAATCCTGGTAAATTAACATGTTTATCCACATAAACGTGTGGATTATCAAGTGACCAGTACCTGCAGTTGTGTCGATTTACTGTGCCATTCAGCTTGAAGGTAGCTTCATCAGACCACACGATTTTGTTGGCAAACTGTACGTCTTCGGCTTCCATTGACTGAAACCATTCACAAAATTCGAGTCTGCGATCAGGGTCATCTTCAGTCATGGCGTGTAACAGACTTGGAATGTAGCTTTTCCATTTTGCCGACTTTAAAATCCGGTGAACACCTGATTTGCTGATTCCGGTCTCACGGGCGCATTGCCTAACTGATTTCTGTGGTGATCGATTAAATTGTTGCAACACTAAAACGGAGTTTTCATCACTCGCACTTAATTTGCGTCGTCCAGATCTTCGCTTGTGCATATCTTGAGCAGATCCCTCTGCCTCAAACTTGTCACGGATGCTTGTAATGGCGAGACGTGTCGGTGGCTTTGTACCAAATTCCCGGATCCATTGCCGCTGAACTTCGGACACATTCTCAAATTTCCAATACCATTTCAGAACACTTTTTCGTTGCTCCAGTGTCAAACGTTTACGCAACATGGGTTCTTTTGCTGAACTGAATAAAGTTGAATGCTGTAGAGTTTGTATCGTGGAATGAGTGCGTAGGCTAAGTCCGAAGCAAGCTAGTGAGTGACTAGACTACGTTCGGTCCATAGGCTTCGCCATTACAAGGCCTTTGATAAAACAAGGCCAGGCTTAGTCGACGCATTCAAAAGTGCATTCATGCCGCCGGAGAACATTTTGAGCACTTGGCGTAGTTAATTAAATTTTATATGCAAACAACTCGCTATAACATTTTGATCACTTAGATTACTAATTTACCTTTCATTGGCAATTGCTACAACAATATATTTTTTTTTTTTTTTTAATTATAAAATATATGATGCTATAAAGAGTATATAGTTTTTTGGGACACCCTGTATATATATATATATATATTTTAGGTTGATGTTAAAGCGTATTTTATGTAGTTAATAAGAGGGTGGTTATTTGATTGTGAGTTAACAAAGGGGATGCCATTCCCCCTCAATTCGAGCCCTGCTTACGATCATATTATTTCTTACCGTTCAATATTATTTATGATTAATTTTTAACATATATTATGAACACCTCTAAATTAATATTAAAATGTAATTTAATTAAATACCTAATTAAAATACCAATCTCGAAGGGATCAAATAATGCAGAAAACCTTCTTTGATGGTCATATCCTACGACTATATTAAGTCGAGTTCAAGATAATCAAAAGTAATTTGTTAATTTAATTTCTAACGTTAATTATAGGCCTATATGAATAAGTATTTTAATATAATCGAGAATAAACCCATACGTTCACCGACTATACGATTTACTGTATTTTAAAATATAAACAGATTTTACGTTAACTTGATTAACTTTGGTTTTGCTTCCGCCCGAATTGTTCATTCTGACGAAGGTCAAGCTTGTCACTCCACCTTAGACCTACAGCTTAACGTGGAATCCGAACCACGCCCCACCAGCAGCAGCCCAGTGTCTTAACCACTAGGCTACCCAGGGTACCCATTTATCAACCAACCAAATTTTTTTTATTGTGTGGAAGGATGAACAGCTGGGTTTTGCTGCGCGCCGCCTACCGTCATCTGGTCTCGATCACGGGGCCGATGGATTCGTAGTCAACGACGCTAGCTACTACACCACCGAGGCGCTTTATGAAATAATGTCGTCCACATTTACGAAAAGTCTCCGAAGGAAAAAGTTTAGTATTTGGTAGTTACGGAAACGGGTATGCAACTTTGGTAATTCTAGAAACAGGTTTGCGGACCACAAAGAAAATTAATTAGTTTTCCCTCTCGAGAGCCGATCATTAATTAATATAAAATATTTTACAATTTTTTCACGGATGAGGAAACGTTTGCTTTCTTTTCATAATAGTAGTTAATTCGAATTTTATTGGCTATACGCCTCTCGGTAGTGAGTGTTAGCGTCGCTGACTACGAATCCATCAGTCCGGGTTGGAATAGAAAATAAAGGGAAAATAATTAAGAAGCACCTCCGGCCTACGCTGTTCAGAATGTGGGTCTTCGTTCAATTAAAAACAAATCTATTTTATGTACGCTATTTAATAATTAACTAAACGATACAGTATATACAAAATATTCTTTTGTTCTCATAACACACAAAAGCAATCTACTGAAATAAAAAAAATTTTAGTACGTACAACATACATATATATATATATATATTGGGGTTATTATTTGCAGCTTCAAAGTATATATATATATATATATATATATATATAACCTTGGTTTTTGCTTCCGCCCGAATTGTTCATTCTGAACCTTCAGTTTAACGTGGAATCAGAACCACGTCCCACCACGGCCGGTCAGAAATTACAAAGTCCTCGCCCGGACTCGATCTCACAATCATCAGCCCAGCGTTTTAACCACTAGGCTATCCAGGATACCCATTTATCTGCCAACCAATTTTTGTGTGGAAAGATGAACAGCTGGGTTTTGCTACGGACCGCCTGCCGTCACCGGGTCGCGATCCTGGGGCCGATGGATTCGTAGTCAGCGATGCTAACCACTACACCACGGAGGCGCATTAAAATATATATATATATATATATATATATATATATATATATACATACAGACAGTGCATGGAACAAGGAACTCTTCTGGGATAATTGAATCCACTATAGTCCGAATAAGTAATGGTAAATGACAAATACCATAGTTTTTCTTTTTCATGATGTTAGCCCGACGTGGGCAACGGGTCACTCGCAAAGAGGTCCCATAAATATAGCTTCCCTCACCAGCTATCTGCAAAGCAGACAGGATCCAGCTTTGGGACATGGATCTAGGGTTTAAAGCAGCCTAGCCCTGCTACATTTAGAACCTCAATATAAGCAAAAGACTCGCTGCCTTCACGTCAGATTGAATACATCAAAGAAAAAGGGGGGTAACTATTATATTTTTAGCCAAAAACCAAAACTTAAACCTCAACTGGCAGAATTGAGCGTCCACTTTTCAAGACACATAACATGTCCGTTTCAAGATGGGAATGCTTATATTGAGGTTCTAAATGTAGCAGCGCTAGGCTGCTTTAAACTCTAGATCCATGTCCCAAAGCTGGATCCTGTCTGCTTTGCAGATAGCTGGTGAGCGAAGCTATATTTATGGGACCTCTTTGCGAGTGACCCGTTGCCCACGTCGGGCTAGCATCATGAAAAAGAAAAACTATGGTATTTGTCATTTACCATTACTTATTCGGACTATAGTGGATTCAATTATCCCAGAAGAGTTCCTTGTTCCATGCACTGTCTGTGTGTATCATAAAAAACTCAGGGGACCATTCTGAGTTCATTCCCATATATATATATATATGTGTGTGTGTGTGATGAAAAGAACCACGAAAGAAAAGGAAACACAGAGTGGTGCTCAAGCGCTTTCGTCTAATGACATCCTCAGGAACACTGAAATAAATAACAAGTTCGACTATATATAGGTCACACAAAAAATAAATAAAATAGAAAAATAAAAATTGTAGGAGGAGCATATAAATGTATAAGGAAAAGCTACTAGAGTTTTAACACTTTGCCCCTCTTGTCTAAATCCGTTCTGAACGAATTCAAAACAACAGGATCAAGCGAAAAAAGACCCTGGCTAATGAATATTTCTATTAACAATGTTGCTTGAGTGAAACAAAATTGAAGCATTATTCCAATCAATACAGTGGGATAACTCTGACAAATGGACGAAAAGGGCACTGGACGACTGCCCCGTTCTAACGGAATATTGATGCTGTTTTACACGCGTGTGCAAATCCTTTCCCGTCTGTCCAATGTAAAAGGAATCACATTGTTTACAACCAATTTTATAGATGATGCCTGAATTATTGGTAGGGCTATTTTTTACTATATTTTTCACAATATTGTCATATGAAAATACTACATTAATATTCAAAAGTTTAAGTACATTAACAATGCCTAAAAAGCCTGCGAAAAAATGGAAGTACTAAAATATTCTTCGACAAAGTACAATGATTATTATTCACACGATAGAAAGTTCGTTTTGCCTTGTTAAGACAAGATTCCATAAAAGCAGGTGGGTAACACAAATCACTTCCAATACCGTTAATTTTTTCTAATTCGGTATCCATGTATTCCGGACTGGCGATCCTAAGAGCGCGGAGAAACATTGAAGAAAATATGGCTTTCTTGATGGGGGTGTCATGTCCGGAGTAAAAGTGTACGTAGGACAAATTGTTCGTATTTTTCCGATAAATACTAAACTTAAAACCTGGGCTTTCCCTATGTACACGCACATCCAAAAACGTCATTGAGTTGTTTTGTTCCACTTCTAAAGTAAACTTAATGGAGGGGACTTGAAAAACAACTCACATCGGATGTTTCATCCAGCAAAATAGCAATATACATGCATTCTTTTTAAGTTCGTTTTTAATTTCATTAAGGACGACTGTACTTATTGATTTAATTAGATCGTTTTGTATGGTAGACGATAATCCTTTAAAAACGGTGGCAGTTTTTAAATGGTTTTGCAGTTTCATCAAAATCAGCCATACAAAACGCTAACTCAATATAATTTCCACGATTTGCAGACGATTCACTTTCATCGTGGCCGCAAAATGCAATTTCTTGCATACCAAAAAAGTATGTTATCCTAATTAGTCTTTTCAAGATTTCTCTGTTTTTCTTTACTTCTTCATCGTGTTTGGTAATAGCAGTTTCCTTCTGCTTATCAAGTTGTAAATCAATTCTGTCCTTTCCAAACTCTTTGCAATTAACAAAGGCTCCTAAGTGGTGCACAGACTTCTCATGACGAGCAATTGCGGTATGCAAGTTATTTAAATCATCGTACCCGCGATTTACTGAACTCCAATTTGATATCTCTTTTGAAAATAATAAACACGGCCAACAGTACAATTTGTTTGTTGAACTACTACCACATAACCAATGTACACTTTCATAAAGTTCAGTGTTAAATTTTCTGGTTAAACCTTTGTTTACTTTTGTCAAATTTAAATTTGATGTAGGCCTACCCTGATTTATTATGCGCTCTTTTTCATTAAAAGTGCTGGCACTAAATGTTTTTATTTTCAATTCACATCACATCATTTGAAACTGTATTTCTTTCCTCATCCATTATTTACGGGGCAGTTAATCAACTTATTATTAAATTTTTTTTTAAAAAAACACACTTCCTCTCAGCCACACGCCAAGTACACATTACAAAATATACTGTATTGAAAGTTGTCATTGTTTTTACGATCACGTGACCCACTACGAAGAATATATAATTAATAAAACAATCATAGACCTAAAGAATTATTATTATTATTATTATTATTATCATTATTAAGAAGAATTATTATTAAAAATTATTAATTATTATTAAATGATTATTAATAAAGAAATATTACCTAAAGAATTATTATTATGAAGATTGAAATTAATTAAAGACGGCTTGACATCTCAACGACATCTATCTAGTTTCCATTTGTCCTCAGCTGGTTTTGAAACAGCCAAAAGCGGAATCGAAAACTGCATTCAATCGAACAAATGATGAGTTCCTCAATGATGAAACCTATTTTCTATTATATAAAGATCGAATTTTGCATCGATTCTATTTAGAATATGAATTATTAGGAATAGTTGACTTTTAAACTTTTCACATGCAATATTTAAGGTTTCGATGGTTAAAAGGACTAAAATTAAGTGAACATACTTGAGATAAACAATAAACTTGTTTATTTCACGAACAAATAAGGTTCATTTTAGTATGTTTTTGGCGAGAAGCCGATGCACCGATTCTTCTGAAAAGAAGCCGAGATGGAATTTTATGCCATAAGGACTGGAAAATAACGCTCATTTTGCCGTGTCGTGAAAGATCAATCCATCTTTCAGTGATTTTGTTGTTAAGAAATTCTGGGAGCTATTGAAGAATAGGGACCCCAGCCTTCTTTAGTTAGCTTTATAAGGCTAACTAACGAAAATATCATGACCTAACCTAACCAATCGTCAAGGGCGTACAATTAAACCTAACGACTGGTTAGGTTAGGTCGTGATATTTTCGTTAGTTAGCCTTATAAGCCTAACTAAAGAAGGCTGGGGTCCCTATTCTTCAATAGCTCCAAATTCTGTATTTGGTTTTCGTTACTTATATATTAATATTGCTCTAAAACCTAATATGTATTTACATTTTAGAAGTGCAGACGTTGCATTCACTAAGGAAACGCCACTGATATATATATATACACACACAAGAGCGTAACTAGCTTTCAAAAGTTGGGGGGGGGGGGGGACAATTATAATGCTGAAAAATCCTGCGATGAATTTCTGTGCTGCTATCCTGTAGGTAATGTGTTTGCGACCAAAATGATGCTCTTAAAATACTATGATTTAGAGAATGATCTATATTTATGATAGTAATAGGAAAATCAAAGAAGCATTTTCACAACAACCTTATGTATGATATATCAAGTGTGTATTTAACATTAATAGAAAACAATATATGCAATAATTAAAGTAAAAAATAACTAGATGTCTCATTAAAGTATCTATCACTGCAGTATTAGTACTGAATCAGTAATACTTTCCAGCATACTAATAGGCAGTGATGTAGGTCTCGAGATCGGTCTCGGTCTCGAGACCGATCTCGAGACCCAATTTGCAGATCTCGATCTCGATCTCGGTCTCCGCTATTTAGATCTCGGTCTCGACAGACGCGGTCTCGGTTTTTCTCCCCGAGACCTTTCGAGACCTCTCGAGACCGTAATGAGAAATACATGTTATTGACATACTCATGATGGTGGCTTGGTTGAACAGACACAATTCAGAATGTTTATGAAAGTTTGTAAAAGTAAGGGACTCTAGGTATTCACTAATCAGTCACCCTGTTTTGAGTTGCCACGTTTGTCTTGCGGAAGTGTGTGGGTCTGGATTTTTTTAGGTTAGCGCTACAAAAAAATTTGTCCCCCGCGCCCGTCAGATTAATTTTATTGAAAATGGAAACACTAAATAGAGAATTATTTATATATTATTTATTTATTATTTATTTATTTATTATTTATATTTATTCATTATACCGGTATATTTTTTATCATTAAAATTCATTATAGATCTCTTTGGGCTCAGTGGATGTTGAATTAATGTCATATATATATATATATATATATATATATATATATATATATATATATATATATATATATATATAATTTAGACCTTATGCTAATTGCCATGCCTCTGTTTATAGTACCGATATATCAATTTATTTTTCATAGAAATGGTGTTGGAAAAATGCTATACAGGAAACTCAGGCACGGAGAATGAGCAGATACAGAGAGACAGCGCTCATTCTCACAGCAGCGATGACGAAATAAAACAGTCAAACCAAAGTTCCGAGATTAATGGCAAAATATCAAAGCTATCGGTCCAAGCAGAAGAACGTTGAAACTGGGAAGATTTTGAATCGCAGAAAACAGTTGCGGCGGTACCTCTTAGAGATCGATGAATCTCATATTTTAGACAACTGCTCTCCAATAAAGTTTTGGCACCAGAAAAGGGATAAATTCCCATCACTGGCCAATATTACCATAACTGTTTTAACAGTGCCTGCCTCTAATGCTCCAATTGAGCGTGTATTTAGCCATGGAGGCATAATAATGAGGCCCCACAGAAGTCGAACTTCAGCAGATCTTCTGAGCATGCTGATGTTCCTTAAGTGTAATGAGCACCTATCATGCTTTAAATATAAAAGATATAAAAGAAGTAAATAAATAAAAAGTACATATATATATATATATATATAATATATATATATATATATATGCATACAACTGCAATGACCGCGCAGTATATAAATGAATAGAAACGACATAAGTGTTAAGGAACGTCTCTGCACACGAGGAGGAGAGATAACGAATAATGAAAAATTCGTTATTCGTTATCTCTCCTCCTCGTGTGCAGAGACGTTCCTTAACACTTATGTCGTTTCTATTCATTTATATACTGCGCGGTCATTGCAGTTGTATGCGCATATTCACGATTTGCGAGGGTGCCCTCTCAGGGCATTGGTTTCTGCCCTATGTGGGAGAATTTCGATTTGTGATTGAGTGAGGTCCGTAGCATAATGGGTAGAGCGTCCAACCGGCAATTGGAAGGCCCTGGGTTCGATTCCTGGGCGGTTCGCCTCATTTTTCATTATTCGTTATCTCTCCTCCTCGTGTGCAGAGACGTTCCTTAACACTTATGTCGTTTCTACTCATATATATATATATATATTCATTTTTTAATTTATAGGTTACACTTTTTGCATTCAACACACTACATCTGAGAAAGTAGTTATTAGTTTATTAATATACTTAACATAGTCTAATTTCCATAGTAGTGTAAAACAAATTGAAAGGGCGTGAGCTTGGTCTCGATCTCGATCTCGGTCTCGAATTTTAAGGGTCTCGATCTCGGAAGGTAGATCTCGATCTCGAACCTTTGATCTCGGTCTCGATCTTGGTCTCACAGGATCAGGTCTCGGTCTCGGTCTCAGTCTCGGACTTGGTGGTCTCGACTACATCACTGCTAATAGGACTAATATAATTAAAGATTTACTCATCATACTAGATTATTTTAAGAACAAAATATTTTCCTTCACGTAAGCTAACTTAGATCAAAAGTTGGGGGGGACATGTCCCCCCCGTTCCCGCCGTTAGTTACGCCTTTGTGTGTATATATATATATATATATATATATATATATATATATATATAATTTAAGTCACAAGAATGGGCCTTTGGAGCGCAGGTTCCTAACCCTTACCGTGAAGTATGTACAACATTAAGAAAACCACTGTAACCACTTTTATTAATCGTTTAAATCAGTGATTTCCAACCTGTGGTACTCGTAACACAGATGGTACGTAGAGTTGTTTTAGATAGTGGGGAAGAGGGATATAAATCCATAGCTCGCTAATTGATAAAATTTCATAAAAATCAAAATCTTTTCATAAAATTTTTTTCAAAAGTAATGCTTGCCATAGATGAATAACTCGCAACCTTTCCAACTGATTTCAAATATTTAACGATAACGTGCAAGGCGAAATTCAAGATTTTGATTCAGTACAAATGTCAATGAATATCATTTGAATAAATATAACTTTTTAGGTACCTGCATGGTATTTTTGCCCTTGTGAAACAGTAATTTAGGAATGATTTTTGCACCAAATTTGTCAAACTTTTCAGTACACTTCAGGCATGACAGTGTTAATGGTGGTACTTAGGAAAGTATGGTAGCAAAAAGTGGTACGTCGACCTAAAAAGGTTGGGAACCCTGCTTTTTTTTCAACATTTGGGTTAATTTAACTCCAGAATCAATATTTCTTATTTAAAACCCATTTTATATTCACTTAAAATTGCAAAACGATATAAAAAAATATCACAAAATTTCTCATTTTCCACCAACGATTCTAAATGACGTCATGAAAATTGTCTCTTCTCACTCAGTGTTGTTTTCATTTCATTCTTCGTTCAAGAATGAGAAATCCGTAAGTGAGAACTTCAAAGAAGGCAATTCTCAAACCGATCCTTTCTCATTCCTATTCTCCGATTTTCCACTTTAAGTTGCATTTTTCATGGAAAATACCCCTTGACCCCGAAACTGCGTCATGGCAGTGGCGTACTAAGGAGGGTGCGAGGGGGGCGGTCCGCCCCGGGTGACAGCCAGGAGGGGGGTGCCATCGGGAGAGTTGAAATACCAGTACAAGTTTTCAAACCAAATGAAAAATTCGCCAAAGTACATAGAAATTTTTTTTTTAAATGTTCAAACTATTACAACAGCTTGATGTTAATTTCCACTAAAAAATAAATTTTTATTTTTATTGGCAATACAATGTAATGATTTGTAATAAATTTAATAAATGGCACCGAGAGAAATGTTTGTAATGAACATTGTTAATATAGCAGTTTTATAAGTATTTCGAATTAAACTTTTTTAATATAGTTTTTATATAGTCGTTTTGGAAAGATAAATTTAAGATGTCTGTTAAATGTAACTTCTCAGAGAATGTAAAGGTTTTTATATTTTTTGTGGGTGTTTCGGTTGGGAATGGGGGAATTGGGGGAAGAAGTGGGGGAAAACTCTCTACAAGGGTGCCATAAGATCCTACATACGGGGAGTTGAATTCTAGATTTTGTTCAGTCAGGATCACAGGTTTTTGGGGCTCTCAAAATTTTGTAGGTATAGTTTGTCAGTTTAGTGTAAATCGCAAATTACCAGATTCTCTCTCTCTCTCGGTGCTGTTTTATGTATTAACTTTCGAACTCGCCCTAAACGCCTGTAAAATTAAATTAATTTAGTTACTTTAATAAACAATCAAATAAGCCTACCGGTGCGTTCTTTCGTCAATCCTTAAGGTTGTGTTGGTGAAAAGTCGCCTGTTGTAGCTGGACAGATACTTAATTACCTGTTGCACTCTTGATATATCGGCCAATTAGGCTCTTTAATAAACAAATCACTGCATTTCTGGTGGCAGCTAACCTTATTAAATTGTTATCAATTTAATAACACGAACCCACGTACTCATTATTAAAGTAGGCTTTTGCATTAATTCGTGTCTTATGAATAGGAATTGAAAAATTGTGTGTTCTTCCAATTAATGTTACATCTTTCCCTTTCGATCTATTTTGGTTAACATTGTTATATAGAAAATTTTGGTACCCTTATAAATATTTATATATACTGTAGTTGTCTAGTGGGTAGGCTTTTGAAAAAAAAAAATCACGCTCAGATTGTGTAGCTTCTAACTTTTTGGTTGACCTTAAACCTCTCGAGTGGTTACCTCAGGCCCTCCCTCGATTCCCCGACCCCATTATACTCCATCTCCCTCAGATCCCCGATACGAATGGAGGGTTATAAACTTTAAACGGCCCTTCGTCGCGTTCGGTTTTAATTTTTAGAGATTCTCCTTTCGGGCACTTCATTTTTTTCCTTTTCCCCCATAAGATACATACGAGTAAATATAGCTCTTTTAACATGGCTGGTAGGCGTAATGGAAATGGTCAGCCCCGCACTAATCATCTTTTACCGGTGTCTCCGCAAATCCTTTTAGAGTTTGAGAAACGTACACCCGCCCTAAATTTAGATAAAGATGATATCGAAACGTATTTTCAAACGTTTACGTGGAAAGCAAATTTAAAGAAAATTAGCGAGCGGGATCAGGTTACGATCATTCTTGGCAAGTTGGAAGGGTCGCAACTGTACAAGGTGATAGATACGCTTCCGGACCCGGAGTCTTGCACGATAGAGGACTTACGGAACGCCCTATCGTCAAGACACACCGAGCAAAGGTTTCTGTTGTTATTTAATTCTATTGGAAACCTTCAAATCACTCCTCATAGTATGTCATTCCACGAATATTCTACTCACTCTCGTAAAGAATAAAATCTGCGGAGCTTTTGACAAAAGCAGAAAATTTTCGATAGACGAAGTAGCTTTAATGTTAACCAGCTTGGCCGTGAAACGGAATGTCCTGAAGGCATTACCGTCAACATTTGACCCGAAAGATGTCGATACCTTGGCAAAAAAATTTGACCCATCCGAATGCGAATTAGATCCGGATGAAATAGTGAATTGGTGCAATCCGTCCCGTCTGACAAAAAGTAAGGCGTCTTTCCCCTTATCACCGATGCCACCGAATATCCCCCCACTCTAACTACTTCCATTATCCTCCCCGCAACCGATTCTCCCTAACACTTTACCCCCTCCCAACGCGTCACAGTTGCCCACGATAGATTCCCAACGAAAATACTGCCCGTTTTGTCACATTCAGGGTCATTCTTTGACGGAATGTATTCGTAACCCACCGAGAGGCACTTGTTTTCATTGCAACATGCCGGGGCATACGCGTACTTCGTGCCCCACTTTTTTAGGAAATGGACCCCCTGCAAAGAGGCAACGGACGTAATGAGCCCCAAGCCTATTACGAAACAACGACACACTTCAACAATTCACGTTTCGCCGACAAAAATCACTAATAAATCTGCTCAACCACTAAGCCCCATACTTAATGCGAAGCCTACTCTACCTGCGAAAAATGCATGCCCCATGATTCGCGTTCGAATGTATCATAATTTTTACCGTACTCTTATAGATTCTGGTAGTGATATTTCGCTAATTAAGAGTTCGGTTGCCTCTAATTTTGTAAATCAGGGGTTCAAGGTCAATTCGTGTAATAAAATCCTGAGAGCTGCGAACGGAAAATGCATTCGAACAGAAGGAAGTATTCGACTGCCAATTAATTTGAAAGATGAAAAATTTTACTATCATAATTTTGTTATTGTTAACGATGTTTCATTTCCGGGTGCGTTACTTTTTGGATCAGACTTATTAAAACGTGCCAGTGCGATTATAAAATATAAGGCAAATTCAGATATTCAGTCTATCAAATTATTTAAAACGTTTTTCCCATCACTATCCAACGAAATCCCGTCGATTCAAATATGTGTAGTCAAAGCTTCAAAACATTCCCAAATGCACTTTGCAATGGCTCCAAAAGATTTTGATATTCCTGCATTCACGTCGGCGCGATATTTTGTTAAAATACATAAGATTCCCGATGATACCTGCGTTTTAATAGACTCCTCTAAGTTACCGTCAGACATCGAATTTACCCCCACTTTGGCCTACGTGAAAAAGGGAAAAGTTCCTTTAGCAATTTATAATTATTCGAGTAAACATTTCAAAATTCCGTTTCATTCAGTAATAGGCCAAGTACATATCGTACAAGAGGAAATGCAACCTCAGACTGACGTTCCTTCTCATTCAGTTTGTGTTACGTCGGTGACCCCTGATACAGAATTAGAAACACAGTTCCAACAATTGGAATTGTCTCATTTGGATGACACTCAAAAATCTACGTTACTAAACCTTTTACGTAACCATAGGAACGCCATTTCCTTAAATGAATTTGACCTAGGTGAAGTGCCTGACGTTCTTTGTTCAATAGAAACTGGTAATAGCGGGCCTATCGTCTCTCCACAGTACAGATTACCATACTCGTCGCGCGCTTTAGTGGAACAGCACATTCAAAATATGCTAAAAATGGGCGTTGTTCAACCGTCCGAAAGTGCTTGGCGATCACCGATTCTCTTAGTGAAAAAACAAAATGGGGGGACGAGATTAGTCTTTGATCTTCGTTAACTGAACGCAATTACGAAGAAAGATACTTACTTAATTAATAGATCCGACGACATATTTGATAACCTAAATGGTTCAACAGTGTTTTCCACCTTAGATTTAAAGTATGGTTACTATCAAATAACCCTTAATCCGGAAGATCGTCAAAAGTCTGCATTTATGGCACATAATGGCCTATTTGAATATAGAAAATTGCCAAACGGAGCGACCAATGGTCCGGCTATATTCTCACGAACTATAAATCGGATTTTACAAAAACAAATTCAGGATAACATATGTCATTCGTTTATTGATGACATTATCGTCACAGGCCAAAACTTTGAACATCATTTAAGCAATTTAGATAAAGTATTAACGCAGCTTGAAACTTACAATTTAAAATTGGGCCTATCAAAATGTAGTTTTGCGAAGAATACGATAAAATTTCTTGGCCATGAGGTTTCCGAGCATGGCATTTCTCCATCACCTGAGAAACTAATTTGTATTCAAGAGGTTTCACCACCTACCACAATACGAAAAGTTAGACAATTTTTAGGGCTAATAGGCTTTTATCGTCGTTTCATCAAGGATTTTTCGGTTATTGTGGGACCTTTGACCGAATTAACGCGACAGAATAATAAATTTAAATGGGAAAGATCACATCAAATCGCATTTGACACATTAAAGCAGAAATTAACTGAGGCTCCCATTTTACAAAGTCCGATTTTACCAAACCATTCCACTTATACACAGACGCGTCAAATAAAGGACTCGGTGCAGTTTTAACGCAGATGTCAGATAACTCTATAGCTGAGACAGAAATCCCTATGCCCGCTGCTTATTTTTCTAGGAAACTTAAAGATTCTGAAGTCTCGAAATCAACAATAGAGAAGGAAGCAGTGGCTGTAATTGAGGGAGTTAATAAGTTCGCGCATTATGTGACGGGCGTAAAATTTCATATTCACTCCGACCACCGGCCATTAGCATACATATTAATAAGAACAATAAAAATCCAAAATTGTGTAGATGGGCACTACAGTTAAGTACTTTTGACTTCCAATTTCATTACTTACCCGGAAAAGCAAATATTTTAGCCGACTACACCTCAAGGACAACAGAAAAAAGAGACGCTTCCAGTAGGCCCAGCCTTCAATATTAACGCGGTAGGCTCAGACGAATGTGTTCAATCGGTTTTTCAGTTAGATTTAGAAACCGTACAGAAAGAGCAGTCAGAAGATAAATTTTCGAAACCCATTATACAGTATTTGAACGGCGATTGTAATGCACCTCTTCGGAAACCGAGTGAAAGCCATTTATACTATTTAGACCCACGCTTCTCAAACTAGGGGTCGCGTAAATATTATTGGGAGTCGCAGAAACATTTGAAAATATTATTTTTTTCATAAATATACAGTGTTAGTACCTATTGCTTTTATGACATTGAGTGAAGGGTCGCGAAAAAATTTGTCTGATCCAAAGGGGTCGCAAGTGAAAAAAGTTTGAGAAGCCCTGATTTAGACGAAGGCATATTATATAGGGTCCCAGAAATTCATAAGAACACAGCGCATATTAAAAATCAACTTGTCGTACCAAAATCGTTAGTCATAGCTGTTCTACAGTTAACTCACGACTTTCTTGTAGCGTGTCATCAGGGTTTCTTGAGGACCTTAGAAAGAACGAGATCAAATTTTTATTGGCCAAATATGATCAACGATATTAAAGAGTATGCAAAAACATGCGTACCATGTCAATTGCGCCGATCGCACAGCCAACAAACGGCAGAATTAGGAATGTTCACTCCTATTGATAGGCCTATGCAACGTCTTTCCATAGACTTAATCCAATTGCCAAAATCTTATGAGGGGAATGAATATGCTTAGTTTTTGTTGATAACTTTACCCGATATGTTTGGGCGACTGCTATGCCAAATAAATCTGCTAATACGTTAACTGAGGCCTTTACGAATTTTATTTGCAGTAATGCCTGTTTTACTGAATGTACTTTAGACAACGGTACTGAATTCAAAAACGCTCTTTTTACGGAAGTGTGTGCGAACTTGCAAATTAAATTAAAATTTACTGTCCCATTTAAGCCGACTGGTAACTCCTACGTTGAAAGACAAAACGGGAATATAAAAAATGCCTCTCTCATTTAGCGGAAAATGATTCTTTAACTTGGGATAAGCAGCTACCATTTGCTTGTTTAGCGTTGAACACGTCCTATCAGACCAGTATTAAAAACATCCCATTTTTTTTTGTTTCATGGCCGAGATCCCGAACTCCCATTCACGAGCTTTTTAGGAAAACAGCGATTAAATTACTCTTTGGATGAAAATTATGCGGTGGAAATGTTGCTCAGATTAAATAAAGCCTTTACATCCGTAAAAGAAAACTCCGAAAAACGTCACGAGGCAAATAAAGAGTTATACGATAGAAACAACCAAAATTGACTTACAAGTTGGAGACATCGTTTGGAAAAGGAATGAGGGAACAGCGTCTCAATTAAACAGGTTAAAGTGGCTAGTTAAATATGTTGGGCCGTATCTAATTATTGATAGGTTCAACGATAACTTTGTTATCAGAGAAATATTTTCCAATAAGAAAAAAAGCTGTTTTGACGCATGCCAACAAGATTAGAGAGCGTTTTTAAGAGAGGCCTACCCGATGGTCGTACCCGAAGACTCAAATTGTAATGATGCAGAGGTTTCTATGACAGACCTAATCCTCCGAATTCGACAGGCAGCCAATCTGCCGTTACAAAACCAAACTAAAAAACTCGCGCGTATAATTTAAGGAGGCGATAACTAATCATAAGGAGAAAATAGCCGTTATATTAAGGTTTTCAACATTAAAATAAACAACAGAGCAAAACACTCGTTCGATTATTTTCAAATGCCGATTTTTGTAACTGACACAACCCAATATGAAATGCTTTCTTCATTCTTAAAAACGAGTAATTTGTGTATGTTTTAATTAGGAGAGAGAGTATGGTGCGCGATTTCTCGAACTGACTAGCTGTCTTTCAAACTTGAAGGCCTATATTCAGTTTCTCGAATCATGTATGCAGTATTTAGAATTCAACTCCGTGTTTTGGGATGGATTCGTCCTAGAACACTAAAAATTTCCTTGTTCTTCATTACATTCATAGTTTTATTATAGGCATATTATAAATGAGTACATACTTTCATAACCGTGCTTATTTGATTAGGTTTCTGATTCTTTACGGCCCTGTTCATAAAGCATGCATTATTATTATTATTATTAGCTTGAAAAATCTTACTTTAAAGTTATATAATTTTATGATTTTTTTTATTGATTATTGAATTATTTCACCATTTCTTTTTTTGTTGTAGAAGACATTTTTTTAGTACAACACAGTAGCTATCTTACAAAGTCTTCCTGTAGGCCTATCGTAAAATATTGTTCGAATATCTTTATCACTAATGTATTATTGTATACCACACCATAAAGTTATTTTTTATGTGTATTGAGTATTAAATTATAGTACCTTTTAATTTATTATAAATATTTTCTTAGACTTAGATAGTTATTTAACAAAATTTTATTTGATTCAACATAAATAATCAGGATCTTCCTTACTTAAGTACAAATGTTATGAATTAAATTCTTAATTGTTCTCTCCACGCGTAACGTGGGCCAAATTAAATAAAATAAATAGTCGAGCTTCACAATTATTCATGTCATTGTAAATTGACAAAAAAATATATATATTTATTTTATTATTATTAATAAAGGTTATTCTATCTATTCTATCTAACGTTGAATTTATTAATTATAGACTTAAAACTGCGGCAGATTTTTATTTTTTTTGTGGACTATATAATTGTGGGTTACGTTGGCATGTCTCAAGTTTTAGAACACATATTTTACGACATCTGCAAATTATTATAATTTTTTTTTATTTGAAATACTGAAATTGGTGTAGTAAATTCTTTTGATATATTAATTTCTGTTTTTTTTACTTTTATATATGCATTCATTTTTATTTTTATAGGTGGGCCGATTTTTATCTATTTGTCTTTCTTCCATTTCAATGACAATGGTTAAATTTTTATTCTGAATTTAGATTTTATTGCAATAAGGGGTGTTTTGGGGTTGACATTTTAATTTGGGTATAAAATAATGAAATTTTTTTTTTACATTCGCGCATTTGCATAGAAAATATTACAAAATTATGTTAGGATGTAATGAAGTTTCATTCGGTTAGGAATATTTTATAGAGGCTCGCTTACAACACAAAGCGAACACTTACTATACAGGGTGTCCCATAAGTCCGGCATCATAGGAAAAATAATAAAAAAAGGCAAAACAAAAGCTTTTGTCGTAACCATGAAGTTTGCATGAAAAATTCTTTTGTAAAATAAGTGCAGAAATTTTAATTTTAAGATTTCGTTGTGTACATCTCTGAAAGCAAGGTGGTTTGGCTTATAAATATTCATGAAAGAATAAATCAGAAATGTTTCAGATTGTTTAACGTTTGTTCTATCTTAATTCGGATTCTCAGGGAAGTGATAAAGCCGAACCACGTGGGGACAGAGGTTTATCACTGAGACCCGACCCCAACGGGAAGGGCAATCCAACGGATTTGGGTGTATACGCAACTGGTTGGGTTCCTCTTTCGCTGGGTCGAAAATTTTTGGATTCATTTCGCTGGATGGTGCGACTTTTGTAAGGCAGATTCGAAGACGCTTGCTAAAATTGAACCACGACGTGAGTCATAAAATTGGGACTTCGAATCTGTTAACTATATTTAAATGTATTTTTGGGAAGGAGGGGTCTATACTCGGAAGTCAGGTCCAGCTCCAATCAGGGGTCCCAGGATCCTGGGAAACGTAGTAAAGACGCCTTCTTTCCCTCTTGTATGGGTAATAACCTTCTTGGGGACGGCCTTGGGAGAAACAAATGGTTTGATAGGCTTTCAGAACATTGGAAGGCGGGGTCCTTCAAAATTGTAAGGTAAATTCGAAAATTGTTAAGTCAGTTGGTAGTCGTCCTCCTTGAAATTAACTGTGACTAAATAAACTATTAGACTTGTGGTGTAAGAAAATTTAGAATTGAAAGTATAAACTGTCACCGGATTGAGATTAAGAACTTGTATTGCATTTCATTCGTTTACGCGGAACTTGTGCATAAGTATTTTATTGTTAGCGACCTTAACCGAGAACTTGGTTGGATCTTAATTAATGTTAGCCAACGGACCAAGAATTTTGTGAACTTTCCATTAATTTAATTTGGTTCAAATTAAATGCTAAACGGGGTACGTCTGTGCCCTAGTTTACTGAACCCGTCAATTTGGGTTCGGAAGGAAGTCCCGTTATTTGGTAGATTGTCGTTTTGGTTTTGGGCGGGCCGTAAATCTGTGGTCCGTACGCAGCACAATTGAGAGTAATTTGTCACCTGCAGTCGTAAGTAGAATAATTCTTCAAATTTCATCGTCGATTTCGACCACTTCATTTCTTGTTATTTGTTTTGTTGCACTAAAATATAAAGCCCCTCTATATAAATGACTCAAATTCAGATAACTGTGAACGTTTTTCTTTGGATTCATAATTGGATTGTATTGTACAGAAAATTGGTAAATTTAATTGATTTAAATTCAGATCACTGTGAACTTTGTATGTAAATTTATAATTGGATTGTATTGTATGAAAAATTGGTAAATTTACTTCAGAATAAATTTCCTAAATTCATGTACTGTTTCGAGTGACATTTAATAAACTTTATAAGCGGGCGTGTGTTGTTTTAGATACCTTGCAATAGGCCTCTCTTGTAAGCTGAGGGTCAATTATCATTCAAAGATTGAATTCAAAGTAGGCTTTCAGTAAGCCGAAGGGAACTTACGCCTATAAATTTAAAGGGCCACCCGTCTGGATAGACCGAGTCATCCTGAACGAAAATAAGAAATAATTTGAAATAGAATTAAAGGGTAGCGCCCAACTTAAAGGGTGTCAGTGAAGTGAATTAACATAATTAAAAGGGTGTCCAGCACCATAAATAAATAAATGGGTTGGGCACTACATAAATGGTGTCAGAAGTTGCAAAAGAAAGAACGGTGCGCACACCTAAGTAAAAGAGTTGCGCACAACACTTTTATTTACAGAACGTGCTCAATATATCCACCATTGTTTTCAGTACACAAATTCAGACGTGATACCCAGTCAGCAAGCACACGGTGAATGATGTCAGGAGTAATGGTGTTACATGCCCCAATAATGCGCTGCCGCAAATGTTCAACACTCCTAATTTTCTCTGCGTATACCAGCACTTTCAAGTGGCCCCAGAGATAAAAATCTAGTGGCGTGAGATCCGGGCTTCTAGCTGGCCATTCCACAGGCCCTCGACGTCCTATCCAATGACCAGGGAATTGTTGGTACAGGTATTCCCTTACTTGGGTGCTGTAATGTGCAGGAGCGCCGTCTTGCTGGAACCATGTTGGGAAATTTCCTTCTTCGTTCAAGATACTGGGAAACGCTTCTTCCTTGAGCATACGTAGGTAGGTGCCTCCAGTGACATGTTCATCGAAAAAGAGGGGGCCTATGATGCGATCCTTCCAAATGCCACACCATACCATCACCCGAGATGCACCTTGTTCCTTTGAAGAGGTATACCAGTGAGGATTGTTTTGAGACCAGTAGCGGGTGTTCTGTCGATTTACCTCACCATTTCCATAAAAAACAGCCTCGTCACTGAATAGAATGGTGGACGAGAGATTGGCATCCCGAGCATAAGAAAAATATTGAATTATGGTTTGTAGAAATAGAAAAATATGAATTTCTCCTATGATGCCGGACTTATGGGATGGGACACCCTGTACAATGATTGTTTTGTTTTTTTTGTTTACATAGTAGGTTGCGTGTATTTTTGGGTTCATATTATCTGTTCTTATTTAGAATAACGATGTAAATTTGTAGTTTCACTTGGAAACGATAAATTGTTGGGATTTTTGTAATTTACAAACCATACTGGGTTGTGTTGAAGGAGTTATCTCTCAGATGTAATTTGTGAATTGCGAGTTTGCTTCCCATGAAATTTAGCTTTTCAAGTTGGAATTAATGTATTAAATAAATTTTCGGCATTAATATTTAAATTTTTTATTTTAATATCTGTTTTGGAAATTGTTATTTTTTAAACTTCAGTTGGGTTTACCGATGCAGTTGAAACTTTAGGTAGAGTGTTAACCGGAGATGTTCAGAGAATTGATGACATGAAGTTTCTGGGGTTCATTTTTGTCCTTTGTATTTAAATGTATCAATGTGATTTCTGACAGTAGTTTGAATAATAATAAAAATTGTTAAATTACAATAACGGTTACTATGTATGGGCGCTTTTATATTTATATTGTACAATTTTGTTTTGTGCGATGTAACTGCCGTAAGTGACCTTATTGGTGGCTAGGCTGTGATTAAAATTTTGTGAATTCTGTAAAATTTGTAAGTTTTTTTCCGTGAATTTGGCCAGAGCAAATTTGTAGTTATTGTTTCGAAGTGAACTGTCGAGAAAATTCGGTAAATTAAATATGAAATGATAATCAGTAGCAGTATAAATCGTTTCGAATAATTTTTTTTTCTTCAAAATTTCAAGAGGCTCGATTTGGAGGCAACTAAATTGGATCCGAATTCCATTTATTGAGTTTAGTCGACCCGATAGGTGATCGCTCACCAATGAGAGAGAGTAGAGATGAGAAGAGAAACCGAAATGCGCAGGGACTTGGCGCAGGACGGTTTCGGAAGAGTAGAGAAGAGAAACTGAAATGTGCAGGGTCTTGGCACACGAAAGTTTCGATCGACGATGGTCTACTAGTATTTTTCGGGCAGTAGCTGGTCACGCTGCTCGATGCTTCGCTAAATATGTGTTTTAGCACGCGGTAGGCAAGCCACTCGAGTCTTGAACGGGTGTCTAAGGCTGTGCTGTCCATACAGACATAAAGTAGGTTCGTTGCGAAACGGCCTACGGCGAAGTGATCGTTTGATTATTGCCAGTGAGAGAACCTCTCAGCAGGACGTAGGAAGAGCAGCGTTCACCGACAAAAGTTGAGATGAGACAGGCGAGTTGATTCATCGACTTCTAGAATTGCAAATGCCGTCCAATTCCGGTGCGCGGTTCCACTTTCAATATATCTCCCCTACTGATCCTTATAGAATTGGACGTTGCTCTTGTTTTTTTTGTTCGCCATTTGGAGAGAGAGCGGAACCAACCTAAAGCGTGCTGATCTGTTGCATGTCGATGCAATCCCTTGCATTCTAGCGAAGTGAGCAAGAGCTGCGGTTGAAAATTGAAGAAGTCCGTTGTCAACTGTGCAGATTGTGATCTAAACAACGTCCAGCTATTATTGTACTGATTATTATGTAATGAAATTATAAGTGAAAGGGTGCGATTATTGCCCATATTTGTGTTGTTTCGTGAAATAGTATGTGCGCTCTGGTCAGTATTTTATATAAACGTTTTCTTGTTTCTTCTATGTTGCCCTGATAGTAACTCTATAACTATAGGAATAGTTGTTTCGAATGTAAAGCGATCTTTGATGAAGAATCGCTGGAATAAATTGTGAACTTGAAATTTGTGTAACCAGTGTTCAGAAGATTAGCCGTTATTTTTCACGTAACAGATGCGTTACAGGTTGTAAATTGATTATTAGTGTGAAATGTTATTTTTATGCAAATGTTGTGAAACTTATAGTTTTTTTTCCCGATTTTTATAAAATGATACAAATTACTGATGTGTGGACTTTGTCATTCTAATGAATTCTTCTCTATTCTACTTTTGAATTTGTTAATAAGTAACTTGTTGAATAAATTAATTGGTTAAAAGAAAGTAAATGAAATAAATAGGTTTTAATAAGTTTGTTGATCAAACTTATTTTCTTGCGGTGGGGGCGAGTGTAATGATTTGTAATAAATTTAATAAATGGCACCGAGAGAAATGTTTGTAATGAACATTGTTAATATAGCAGTTTTATAAGTATTTCGAATTAAACTTTTTTAATATAGTTTTTATATAGTCGTTTTGGAAAGATAAATTTAAGATGTCTGTTAAATGTAACTTCTCAGAGAATGTAACGGTTTTTATATTTTTTGTGGGTGTTTCGGTTGGGAATGGGGGAATTGGGGGAAGAAGGGGGAAAACTCTCTACAAGGGTGCCATAAGATCCTACTTTCGGGGACTTGAATTCTAGATTTTGTTCAGTCAGGATCACAGGTTTTTGGGGCTCTCAAAATTTTGTAAGTACAGTTTGTCAGTTTAGTGTAAATCGCAAATTACCAGATTCTCTCTCTCTCGATGCTGTTTTATGTATTAACTTTCGAACTCGCCCTAAACGCCTGTAAAATTAAATTAATTTAGTTATTTTAATAAAAAATCAAATAAGCCTACCGGTGCGTTCTTTCGTCAATCATTAAGGTTGTGTCGGTGGGAAAGTCGACTGTTATATCTAGCAGATAATTACCTGTTGCACTCTTGATATATGGGCCGAATAGGCCCTTTAATAAATAAATCACTACAACAAAATTTACAAACGAAAAATTAAATATTTGATAAAAATTACATCGAAAGGCGAACGTTTGTTGACGTTTTAATCATCAGTTTGTTGAGCATAGCCCGCTGGCTGCAATTGACATTCCAAGTCTTGTTCACTTGACACTCTGACTCCACAATAAGGAGTCCACATACATGAAGTAAGTTTCATTAAATAATTATGATAAAGCATAAAGTGCTGGTGTTTATAACAATATCATGGTACTTATACCAGTGTCCAGTAATTTTTGACAATGTGGTAAATCATAGTGATGTTTAAGTGGTTATAAATGCATCGTCGTGATGTCATAATACCCGGTAAATGCATCGTCGTGATGTTATAGAAACTCATGTTTATGAATGGTGGTCCCTGTGACTACTGGTTATCAGTAAAAAGACACAGGAAAGTCACACTTTGCACTAAACTTTAGACTTGACTTTTTTCCTACAACCATGACTACTGAAGTAACGATGATGTGTATGACTGAGTGAGTTTTTTATGATGACTATGTAGTGCTCTTACGATGGTGGTGGTGATATGACTGCATAATTTTTTTTAATGCAACTACATGGTGATGTTAAGACAGAGAGAGTGATGATGTGACTGCATGCAGATGTGTTAATGCTTACATGCTTAATATAGTAAACACCGTTTCAGATTTACATCAACAACTGCAGTACTATTCTATATTGAATTAGTACTAATGCTTATTGGCTTAGTCAAGTTCAACAATTTTACAATGTCCAGTGTAGTATCATTGTATATTTAATATGTTGTTAATGCTTACTGCTTATTAAATAATGATATCAATTATAATAGCTAGCGTTATACCATACTATATTGAATTAGTGTTTATGCATTGGCATTGATAATTAATTGTCTCTGCTTGTCTGGGTTGATAATCTGATAACTCAATGGGTATCTGGTTGGAAAAAGTTTGAGAACCACTTGTTTGAAGCTTTTCTGTTGTAATACATTTTTTTTACTTCTTTATTACTGGATATACTGTTAATTTTCATTTTATACTGTTAATATACTGTTAATTTTAATTTTCTTTCGCTCGACCATGAGTCAGACAAGAGTGACAAATCTGGCTTTACTTTCAATTGAACATGAATATGCAAAGAAGGTGAATTTTGATGAGGTCATTGATCAATTTGCAGAAATTAAGGCTCGAAAGCAGAGACTGCGAATCCTCTCTATTTACCTTTGAAGAATAAGCTGAGCGTTGAGACTGGATTTCCTGTGTTTTTTGTATAAAATAAAATGCAGTATTACCTGTTCACTGAATTTTTAATGTCCTGCATTTTTCTTATTTCCAATTTGCTTATGACAGTACTGTACTGTTTAAAAATCTACTTGCAAACATAATATATTTTTCTGTGTTTAAATTTTAAAATTATTTATGGGGGGTGCCAAAGGAAGGATCCGCCCCGGGTGCCAAATACTTTAGGTACGCCCCTGCGTCACGGTTTCTTTTTACAAGAACAACAACAACAACAACCAACTACGAAAGTCGGGATTAGCCCCAACAAACACTGGGCCACACCACCTCTGCACCTCTTGGATTTTGTAATCTGTACAGCGCGTGAAGGAAACCGCAAGCAGAGACAACGAGCAATTCGAGACTGATGGATGAATATAAAAATTAAGAAATATGTTTCCATTTCTACGAAATGTACACAATGAATGCATTGTACCTAAGCTAATAAATCGGGTAAAAAAATGGAATATAAAATAAAACACAAATTCGTTTTGGGAGAGAAGTAAATGTAATTTAAATAACGATATACAGGGTGCCCCATAAGTCCGGTCTAATAGGAAAATTTATTTTAAATTAAATTTACAAAAGTAACACATTAAAACGAAAACAAATGTTCAAACTGATGTCTTGTTTGGGGACTTTTTTTGGTTGCAGCTAGACTAATACGCAATGGCTGTCTTTGGCTAAGGCCAGAAGCATGCAAAAGAACAATTTCCGCCTTTCCCTGAGGAGTGTAACTCGCTTCCATATTAGCTATTGCGTGTTATTCTACCCGCAAAAAAAAAAAAGTCTCAAACAAAACATCAATTTGAACATTTGTTTTAGTTCTAATGTATTACTTTTGTAAATTTAATTTAAAATATATTTTCTTATGAGACCGGACTTATGGGACACCCTGTATAAAGGAAAAGAGTAGAGACTACAAAACCAGCTAAATAAAACTATAGTAGATATAATCCAAAAGAAATACATGAACGAAGATGGTTGTATTTGCAAATACTAGAAGTTTAACTAACTAACTAACTAAATCGAAATACAGTTCAATTAAAACTTTAAACTACGCCTGATTTCAGAACTTAAAATGTACTGTACTGAATAACTTCTCTTCCGACTGTTAAACATTTAAATCATTTTCGAACTAACGAATTACAGTGAAATAACCCATACGTCTCTTTTACGATGCCGTCGTTAATCCAGTGGTTCCCAACCTTTGGATCACCTGAAGATCAGGGCCCCCAGCCTTCTTTAGTTACCTTTATAAGGCTAACTAACGAAAATATCACGACCTAACCTATCGTCAAGGGCGTACAGTTGACCTAACGATTGGTTAGGTTAGGTCATGATATTTTCGTTAGTTAGCCTTATAAGCCTAACTAAAGAAGACTGGGGGCCCTGATCTTCAGGTGATTCCAACCTTTTTTTCATGCGACCTAAATTGGCCACCAACAGGACCTCCCGACCCTCAGGCTTATGATAAAATTTAAATATGTAATAAATATAAATTGAATTAAGAAATAATGAATGTAGTGACCCTTCGCGACCCTACTTGAGGACGCCCGCGACCCGAGGTTGGGAACCACTGCGTTAATCATTCTTTCCCTGATCATATGCTATGATGGAAATGCAACACTGACACCTCGCCTTTTATTCAATGCTAGGCTATTCTCACGCCACACTTTTGCTGGTCACATCCTCATCGACTATCTTATAATGAGAATTATGCTAAATTTAGTGTTTTGTTCCTAGTGAACAAATTAAAATGCTCTGAACAATTTTAACAAGATGATAAAACATTTGTGAACATGCGGTACTTGTTCATTGAAGTTATCAGACGTTTCGGCAAATACACTTTCCATTATCAGTGGTATACAAAAATTATAAGAGTAATTGGGCCGCTGAAAGCCAGATTGAAACGGTTGAAAGCCAGAGTGATCTGTCTGCAAAAATATAAAAAATCTTGTTTTTCCGCGTGATGTGTAAATACATATTACTGAGGCGTAACTACTCGCTTATCACGTTACAAAGAGATGTGTACGTACGTAGATCCCTTCTGCAGAAAAAAGCAAATAGTTTAATATTTCTGCAGATAGATAACTTTGGCTTTGAACCGTCCACATTGGATTTTTTTTCACAATATCCACCTAAATTTTCTTCCTTTACCTTCATTCTGTTATCATTTCCAAATTCACTCGTGCCTCTTATCACCACGCAAACATCTAAGACATCGATACTCACTCACAACCTCTACAGTTTCTACGTTCACCCAAAAATTATATGTCAAATTTCCTTCTCTCACTCAACGCCATTAACCTTCAATACTTTACAGAGAAAAGTTGTTTGGTAAATTTCCTAATCGCTCTATAAAGTTGAGTTAAATTTCTATGCTCTTAGAGCGGCCACAAACGGGATCGTCTTGCGACTCACGACTGACGACTCGAGTCGTCAGTCGTGAGTCACAAGACGATCCTGTGCTCGGCCAGCCTTAGTCATTTACCTTAAGTTTACAGAAAAATATCATAAAATCATTAGTCGATTGACTACTTACTCATACTAAAATTAGTCGTAATTCTTTTCACGATTAGCTCGTCAATTTATTACTGAGGTTAAATGGAGTTATCGGTATTATGAAACTAGTCAAGTGAACAAGACTACAAACCGATGGAAAAAAGTCTTTGAGCGTTTTACCAATTTGCGCAGTGCATTTGACTAGTTACTAAATTCATCTATATTCATCTTGCTACCCTACTTCTTAATGGAAAACATTGTACAGTATCTGACTACCCTCACATATTTCATACGAGTAATTTGACTATTGGTATCAATAGAGTAATAGTGCAATGACTAGTAACTAAGATTTACTGATATATTATCTGACCACCTTATTTGTTAAGGAGATACAATATGTATATCTATCTACCCTTACGTATTTCACAAAAATAAAATCTGACCATGTGTATATACAAAATGTACAAATATTTTAGTTACCCTTCTGTTATTAAAAATATGTGGTACAAATGTAACCAAATGAGAATTTGAAGTGCGAATGTAAGGCAATTTGGCAGTTATTATGACCTAAGTTTTTTTACCCTTTTTGTTCTCATACACTGAGCAAGATCGCATCATCATCAGCGTAAGTGGAATACCTGCCACTCTTTCTCTGTAGGAACCGTATTCACTTTCTCGTTTTCAGGGTCTACGTCACTCCATCGAAATATATAGATACAGTGAACAGTCCATGTCGTGGGCGTTTCTTTAAAATCTGTTAGCTACTAAACTAGCCACTAACTCCCTATTAATCCACATATTAATACTGTTCACAGCTTTTAACATCCTTTCATTATTTAATTTTCTTTAATCATACACTCAAAAACTTTTTATTTATTTAATATAAACAAAAAATTTGTTTGAATTTTAGATGAACAAAGTAGTGTTCAAAATATGAGGCCCAAGTTTGTTAAAATTTAATTAAATAAATGATAAAGTTAAAAATAATTTTGATTTAAATTAAACGGATATAAAATCATATTTACTTGGAATTAATCATGGTTAAATTTCCCAAATTCCCACACACGAAGTTGGGCCCAATTCTATACATTTAACCTTATACGCGTTTAATCTGGAGATTAAAGACGCCAATTGACCAGGGAAGTACTCCTGGGGAGGACGTTAAGTAGGAGACAGGAAGCGCTGGAACTCCCGTCCCTCCTGTCACTGTCCTCCTTAGCTGATCTTTTTCCGTGTTTCATCCACCCTATGAGCAGTCCAGCATGCTCTCAAACACCACAAGCTTCTCCCTCTATTCTTCGTTACACATACACGCATCCTACGCACTACACAATCTTTTCAAAATGAATTTTTTTTTTTAAATAACGTTTGTATTTTCGTTCTCTTCTTTTTTCGCTATTGGAGGGGAACATTTTTGTGGGCTTTCGGCCTTCGCTTTTCCTCCCTGCATTAAAAAGCAAATAAAAATCTAAACCAATTTCATTTTTTGCAATATCATTTATTTAGTTCAGTTTCAGCAAAACAAAGCAGAACACACTTTTGATTGCTTACTAAGGTGGGTTGAAAAAATTTAATTTAATGAAACATGCTGAAAAAGATGCCCGAGTAGTCACTCATTAAGGAATGTCATATCTTTTAGAAATATTAATTTCGGTGCTGGCAACTATGAAAAAATAAATTGCGAACAAAGGCCACAAAAGATCCTTTATAGCATGTTTCCTTAAATTAATTTTTCCCCTCACAGGTATGAGGATCTCAACAATAAACTCAATTAATGCCAATGTCTATCAAAAATCATTACTAAACATTGTTTTTGTTTATTTTAAAATGTAGGACCCATATGTGTTTGACCTATCATGTGTATTTGTGACCTATCATTTGTTTGATCTATCATGTGTTTCCTGATTCAGCATTTTATTTTCTTTTGTTTCAGATTAATAATATAGCTTGCAATGGCCTCTTCTGGTATAACAAGAGAAAAAGTGAAGCATTCTGTTTTCGGAACGCCAGCAGAGCTTCCTAGCAACCAACTACCAACTTGTGACGATGTATTCAAAGCTTATCTTAACTTAAACATAAGCTCATTACTGCTACATTTAGCACTCAGAAATACGCCGAAATTATCGCGGAAGAAGTGAATGATATATATATATCCGTGCTTCCATTCCAACAATCGACTAGAGCTGACATTGGAAAGGCCATTACAATGGTTTATTTGCTTACTTCACACTAATGAGCTTCCTTTGAGAAAATCCCTGGAAGTTCTTGACGGATAAACGACAGGACTTAAAAGTTCACAAGGCAAAATCGGCAAGGATCTGAACTTTGATCCAAAGAACAGGCCAATTGCAAAATTTCCACCTCTCGCTGGAAAAGTGATGGACTTACCAGAAGAAGTGCTAGCAAATCTCAGCAGTGACCAGCAATACCTCCCTAAGGCGCGTTTGTCAATTCAAAACGGTCATGATAGAGGTCCAGTTATCAAATTCTTAGAAACTGCTCAACCTGGGTCTCTTAATAATGTACGGTGGCTGACAAAAGCAAATCGTCTCTTACGTTATTACATATCGCACGAAAAATCATCAGAGACACTTCAAAGGATTGCTCATTTCATACCAAACTTCTATGCTCCTGCATGGTTCTATATCAAAGCAAACTGGTCTTGCCAGGATGCGGCAAAAACTTTTTCTTCATAATTGAGCTCTATCAAAAACTACATACAATCGACCAAGACATTATTCGTCCTGTATTACAAAACAACTGTTACTTTTGGCATCCTGAAAATATCTTTTTATCTGCTATCGCTATTTTCGGGTTTGTTACATAAACTTCGGATTTCACATGCCTCACAAAAAGAAGTCCATTGGGGTTTGGTCAAGTGACCGTGGAATTCAAAAAGTTGATCTGCGTCTCCCAATCCATAGATCAGGAAAGTGTTGATGTAAGAGTTGTCGGATCTCATATGAGAAATTAGGCGTACCTCCGTGCTGATGGAAGATAATTTCATTTAGCCATACGGTTCTAACTGAGGCAAGACAAACTGCTGGACATTTCGTGATAATATCCCTCAGTGAAGTTCTTTGTTTGTACATTAATAATTCAGAAAAAGAAAGGCCCAGTGATTCCTTTGGTTAAGAGAACACGTCATACATTGACTTTTAATTCGTTGAATAGCTGAGTGACCTTCGTCAGGTTCCAAATCCGCACGTCTGATGAGCGTTTCACCGAACACTTGCTGATACTTTGTTTGAACTGACCTCGGACGACCTTTGCGAAGTATGTCCACGACTAAACCGGTTTGTGGAAAATGTTTAGGTTTATTACGTATGGTTCTGGCATCAGGGGCATGATGGACATTAAAATAATTTCGGAATTCGTGTTATAGGAATGTCACTGAGACAAGAGTATTCATTCAAATTACCATCTTGCACCACAGCAAAAGTGAGCATTCATTTACTCTCTTTAACAAAGCACTCAAAAATTCCTGATTCACAAAAATCCCCATTATTGCTCTTTCAGTAGATATTCTCATTATATATATTATATATATATATATATATATATATATATATATATATATATATATATATGATGAATAAAACCACGAAGGAAAGGAAACACAAAAAGGTGCTCAAGCGCTTTCGTCTAATGACATCCTCAGGAACACTGAAGTACATAAAAGGTTACGGCCTATATATAGGTTACAGAAAGAAAAAAAAATAAATAACATACATACACACAAACATACATATATATATATATGTGTGTGTGTGTGTGTACATACATATCTACATACATACATATATATATATATATATATATGCAATAAACGGAGAAGTAAAAATAAAAATTAAAAATTAAAGATTACAGGATTAACAAAGAGGCATACAGATTTGTAAGGAAAAATATCGATTTTTAGCACAAGATCAAATGAATTAAAAATACAAATTTATACTGGAAATCTGCCCGGGTTTTAACACTTTGCCTTTTAGAGTCAAGTTTCGATATATATATAAATAAAATGAAGATTAAAAGTTAATAAAGTAGCGTACAAGTTTACCAAAGATTTAGCGTCCTACCCTTTTTATCTAAATTTGTTTTGAAGGAATTCAAAACAACAGGATCGAATTGAAAAAGACCTTTGCTTATGTTGAAGTTATTTGAAAGTTGGATATTGGCAGACTCAAGAATATTTCTATTGACAATGTTGCTAGAATGAAATAAAACTGAAGCATTATTCCAATCAATACAGTGGGATAACTCTGACAAATGGACAAAAAGAGCACTGGACAATAGGGTGGATCGATTTTACATTTTTTTCGATTTCCATATTCTAATAGAGACAAAAACTTGCGCATGCATGAGAAAATAGCCTCTGCAAAATCTTAGCTTAATAGGTAATCATCTTCTGCCCCCGGCAGAGCGATAAAAATCATATTTTAGTAGTCAAAAACTTATTTTTCTTATAATTTTTAAAATATTTCAATATGCATCAAAATTATTCCTAATAACTATAAAGTCGATGAAAAAGACCTCATATGATCGTTTTTCCAAGCGCGTTGTCCTACGTTAATATCTTTTGCCCCCGGCAACAACGTCAAATGTTGAAAAAATAGGTAATTTATATACATATTTTCAGATCGGCTCTTTGTCTTAAATAATGCATTTATATATTTCCCATAGCATTTATATCGTTGCTTAGGCATGAAATAACACGCAAAATTTTATGACTCTAGGCTAGGGTTTAAAGGTCATCTCTGGTGTGCTGCCAGCAGCAGCAGCAGACTAACAATATTAGCGCGGACGACATTGTGGCTATCGGCTGTGATGGTACCGCAGTGAACACGGGTCGAAAGGGTGGAGCCATTCGTATGATTGAAATGAAACTACAAAGGCCAGTTCAGTGGATCATATGCCTATTACACGGTAATGAATTATCACTGCGACACCTCATTCAAGACTTGGACGGCAAAACAAGTGGGCCAATGGGCTTTACTGGACCAGTTGGAAAACAACTGAACGACTGCGAAAAACTTCCAATTACAGAATTCGATGCCATTCCATCTCCCGACATTGACATAGATGATGCCGAGTTGAGCACTGACCAAAAATATTTGTTAGGCATCTACAGAGCAGTGTCGAGCGGTAGCTGCTCTTCAGCTCTCGCGGCTCGAAATCCAGGTAAGATGGCGCATTCCAGGTGGCTGACAACAGCAAATAGATTTCTGCGCCTCTATGTTTCAACCAGTGAACCCTCCAGCACCTTCAACGAAATTGTGCGATTCATTATGACAGTTTACGCACCAATTTGGTTTAAGATAAAGAAAAACTCCAGTTTCACTGAGGGCGCAAAACATTTTTTCGAAATGATGCGTCTCTCTCAGACCATGCCTCAAAGATCTAAGACAATCGCCAACAAAGTCCTCCGTAGAAATTCTTTCTTTGCTCACCCAGAAAATATTTTGATCTCCATACTACATGCCGATGAGCAACACATAAGAGAATTGGGATGGAGAAGAATATTAAAAGCACGATCAAAACAATCACCAGCGGGGGAAATTCGAGCCTTCGCCATGCCTGAGCTGCTCTACGATAGTCAAAACTATTACGAAATGATCAACTGGCAAACGGCTGAGGTGACCGAACCCCCCGTTACAAAAACAATACCTGATACCCGAATAAAAGAGTTTGTTGAGACGGGAGACCAGCCTGATGGACTGATCCCACTATTCCCTTGTCATACTCAAGCGGTCGAGAGACTCATCAAATTAGTAACCGAAGCCTCTGCCAGTGTAAGTGGAATAGAAGAGAGGGACGGATTCATCCGCTCCCGTCTTCACTCCCGAACAAAAATTCCACGATTTGATTCTAAGAAAGATTACCGTATGTAAATCGACATGCAGCCAAAGGAAGGGTGGTTGGTGCTGGATAGGGTGGAACTCGACGTACAGCCACCTCCTCGTGGTGAGTTCTGGGTTGCTGTACTTAGTACTTATCGTACTTATAACATCGCATTAACGTAATTATAATCCACATTTAGACTTTTCTCGGGGACAGAAGATATTACTCTAGAGTCATAAAATTTTGCGTGTGTGTTATTTCATGCCTAAGCAACAATATAAATGCTATGGGAAATATATAAATGCATTATTTAAGACAAAGAGCCGATCTGAAAATATGTATATAAATTACCTATTTTTTCAACATTTGACGTTGTTGCCGGGGGCAAAAGATATTAACGTAGGACAACGCGCTTGGAAAAACGATCATATGAGGTCTTTTTCATCGACTTTATAGTTATTAGGAATAATTTTGATGCATATTGAAATATTTTAAAAATTATAAGAAAAATACGTTTTTGACTACTAAAATATGATTTTCATCGCTCTGCCGGGGGCAGAAGATGATTACCTATTAAGCTAAGATTTTGCAGAGGCTATTTTCTCATGCATGCGCAAGTGTTTGTCTCTATTAGAATATGGAAATCGAAAAAAATGTAAAATCGATCCACCCTACAGTGGACAACTGTCCTGTTCTAACGGAATATTGATGCTGTTTTATACGTGTGTGCAAATCCTTTCCCGTCTGACCTATGTAAAAGGAATCACATTGTTTACACCCAATTTTATAGATAATGCCTGAATTATAGGTAGGGCTATTTTTTACTATGATATTTTTCACAATATTGTTATATGAAAATACTACATTAATATCCAAAAGTTTAAGTACATTAGCAATGCCTGAAAAGCCCGGGAAAAATGGAAGTACTAAAATATTTTTTGACGAAGTACGAGTGTTATTATTGACACGATAGAAAGTTCGTTTTGCCTTGTTGAGACAAGATTCCATAAACGCAGATGGGTAACACAGATCACTTCCAATACCGTTGATTTTTTCCAATTCGGCATCGATGTATTCCGGACTGGCGATCCTAAGGGCGCGGAGAAACATTGATGAAAAAATGGCCTTCTTAGTGGGGGTGTCATGTCCCGAGTAAAAGTGTACGTAGGACAAATTGTTTGTTGTTTTCCGATAGATATTAAACTTAAAACCTGGGCTTTCCCTATGTACCCGCACATCCAAAAATGGGATTGAATTGTCTTGTTCCACTTCTAAAGTAAACTTAATGGAGGGGACTTGATCATTTAACTGAAGGAGGAAGTTATCCAGTTCACGATTCATGGGCCAGATACACAAAATATCGTCGACGTACCGCAACCAATGGCCTCTCACAATTAAAAAAAGATGGGGAGCTCCATATTACTAAAGCAGACAAGGCTAACACCATAGTTATTATGGACAAAGTGGACTACATCGGAAAGATGAACGAGCTTCTCCAGGACCCCGCCACATACAGCAAACTTAGGAAGAACCCGCAGGATGACGTCATCAAATCATTTAATAGTGGCTTGAAACGCATTCTCAAAGATCATAAGGACTTAATTCCGCTTTTCATGTCCACTTCACCTTCTCTGCCCTACCTTTACGGTCTTATTAAAACCCACAAACCTGGCAACCCTATGCGCCCTATTATTAGCTCGGTGGGCTCTATTACTTATAAACTCTCCAAATGGCTTGTCAAAGTCTTGTCCCCCATTCTCGGAACTATCTCTGATTCACATGTAAAAAATTCCATGGATCTTACTGAAAAATTGAATAATGCACGTACTGAAACTAACGATAGATTGATCAGTTTTGACGTTTGTTCATTGTTTACAAAACTGCCGATTGATGATATGCTTGACTTTCTCTCCCAAGAATTATATAAGTATGACCTGCCACTACCTTCACACATTGTTTTGGAACTTATTAAGCTTTGCATCAAAGACTGTAAATTCACTTTCAATAACGAGTATTATCAACAAGTGTTTGGGATGGCCATGGGCAACCCCTTATCGCCCCTCCTCTCCAATATTTATATGGAGTTTTTCGAAATTACTGACATTCCGAGAATCCTGGGGGTTGGCATCCCTTGGTTGCGGTACGTCGACGATATTTTGTGTATCTGGCTCATGAATCGTGACCTGGATAACTTCCTCCTTCAGTTAAATGATCAAGTCCCCTCCATTAAGTTTACTTTAGAAGTGGAACAAGACAATTCAATCCCATTTTTGGATGTGCGGGTACATAGGGAAAGCCCAGTTTTTAAGTTTAGTATCTATCGGAAAACAACAAACAATTTGTCCTACGTACACTTTTACTCGGGACATGACACCCCCACTAAGAAGGCCATTTTTTCATCAATGTTTTTCCGCGCCCTTAGGATCGCCAGTCCGGAATACATCGATGCCGAATTGGAAAAAATCAACGGTATTGGAAGTGATCTGTGTTACCCATCTGCGTTTATGGAATCTTGTCTCAACAAGGCAAAACGAACTTTCTATCGTGTCAATAATAACACTCGTACTTTGTCAAAAAATATTTTAGTACTTCCATTTTTCCCGGGCTTTTTAGGCATTGCTAATGTACTTAAACTTTTGGATATTAATGTAGTATTTTCATATAACAATATTGTGAAAATTATTATAGTAAAAAATAGCCCTACCAATAATTCAGGCATTATCTATAAAATTGGGTGTAAACAATGTGATTCCTTTTACATAGATCAGACGGGAAAGGATTTGCACACACGTATAAAACAGCATCAATATTCTGTTAGAGCAGGACAGTTGTCCAGTGCTCTTTTTGTCCATTTGTCAGAGTTATCCTACTGTATTGATTGGAATAATGCTTCAGTTTTATTTCATTCTAGCAACATTGTCAATAGAAATATTCTTGAGTCTGCCATTATCCAACTTTCAAATAACCAACATATGCAAAGGTCTTTTTCAACTCGATCCTGTTGTTTAGAATTCCTTCAAAACAAATTTAGATAAAAAAGGGTAGGACGCTAAATCTTTGGTAAACTTGTACGCTACTTTATTAACTTTTAATCTCCATTTTATTTTATATATATCGAAACTTGACTCTAAAAGGCAAAGTGTAAAACCCGGGCAGATTTCCAGTATAAATTTGTATTTTTAATTCATTTGATCTTGTGCTAAAAATCGATATTTTTCCTTACAAATCTGTATGCCTCTTTGTTAATCCTCTAATCTTTAATTTTTAATTTTTATTTTTACTTCTCCGTTTATTGCATATATATATATATATATATATATATATATATATATATATATATATATATATATATATATGTGTGTGTGTGTAGATATGTATGTATGTATATATATATATATATGTATATATATATATATATATATGTATGTATGTTTGTGTGTATGTATGTTATTTATTTATTTTTTTTCTTTCTCTAACCTATATATAGGCCGTAACCTTTTATGTACTTCAGTGTTCCTGAGGATGTCATTAGACGAAAGCGCTTGAGCACCTTTTTGTGTTTCCTTTCCTTCGTGGTTTTATTCATCATAAATATTTTTCACGTGTTACTTTCGTGAAATAATTTTCATATATATATATATATATATATATACAGGGCGTCCCAAAAAAATGTATACACACTTTAAATAATTATAAAGGCAGTGTTTATTAAAATACATTTCATTTTCAAAATGTAATAGAATCTATAGACATTATTTAATTGTTTTGTCAACGCCTGTTTTCAAACTGACGTCCGTTCTGGTCCAGGCACTGCTGATAACGCGAAGCAATGGAATCGCAAACATCACGAAACATTTCGTTTGGTATTTGTGTGCATTCTCGTTCAATGGCTGCTCTCAATTCAGCGACTGTTGCAGGTTTTATAGCGTAGACTTTGTCTTTTAAGTATCCCCATAAAAAAAAGTCTAGTGGTGTGAGGTCTGGTGAACGCGGAGGGTATTCTACGAAACCCCTTCGTCCAATCCACATCCACATCGTGCCAAGTACCACTCGCAATACTCCACTCTTCGGTCCGGATCATCTTCATTAATAGCATGGACTAATCTTGGAATGTAACTTTTCCATTGACAGCGCTTCAAAATGCGTTGGACAGACGATTCTGAAATTCCTACCTCACGACTCGCTTGCCGCACAGATTTTCTTGGACTTTGGTGATACGTTTCCAGTACTCTTTCTTGCTTTGTGGGGCTTGTCGATGTCCGTGGTCTTCCGGAACGCTTCTTGTGGACATTCTGAACAGTTCCATCGGCTTCAAACTTATCTCTAATTCGAGTGATGGTAAGTCGCGTTGGTGGATCTGTTTGAAACTCCCTCCTAAACTGTCTTTGCACTTCAACTGCGTTTTCACACTTCCAGTAGCATTTTAGAATGAATTTCCTTTGTTCAAAGCTTAGTCTGACTGCCATTATCAATTCTAATGGGTTTAACTTGGAAAGAAAGAAACATCAATTGAGCTATCAGCTGTTAAAGTGTGTATACATTTTTTGGGGACGCCCTGTATATATATATATATATATATATATATATATATATATATATATATATATATATATATATATAGACGTGCTCAACACAGTCTAATGTAAAGAATTAAAAAATCAACCAACCCGATCATCCAAGCTATCCATGAGTCCTGCCATTTATCCTCTAAGCTATGGACTTCTTGGTACGAAAACGTCTGTCTGTAGCTCCACTTAACTTCGACAGTGCAGTATTATTTCTATTCAATTGTATATATTTCTATCCTTAGTATATGAACTGTCATTGTATTAATAATTAATATTTGTCATATGGACTATAGTCTGCCAATAAACCTTTTCATTTTCATATATATATATATTAGTAGTGGACCGGATGTCAGTTTTTTAACATCTGCGGATGCGGATATTTAGTTAATTTATCAATATAATATAGAATTATGAATATATGACATAATTTTTCAAATTTCGTGGTATTACTATTATGGCAGGCAATGCATAAGAATTAAAATTAATATTAATGTTTTCATTATGATAAAAATAATAACTTTCTCAAGAGTTTCAGCCACAGAAAATTCAATGAAACAAGTTTCATTCAATTTTCTGTGTTACCAAGTATTTATATTTTGAGGTTTATATATTTGTTTGTTCATTAATAATTAATACTTTACTCGAAATGTGCATGACTGGGCCTTATAAGCTACTTTATAAGCTAATATAATTGTAAATTGCATAATTTATTAGAGGTAATATCCGGTCAGAAGTGCGGATGCGGATGTTAAAAATGATGCGGATATCCGGTCCACCACTAATAAGTATATATATATATATATATATATATATATATATATATACACACACACACACACACATATATATATATATATATATATAGTTAATTCATAAATCCTGTCCAAAAGGTATACACTGTATTGTATAGCTAGTTCTTTTTAGGAAAGAACTTTTAAATCGCCCTGTATATATGCCTCGGTGGTGTAGTGATTAACAACGCTGACTATGTATCTACCGGCTTCGGGTTCGATTTCCGGTAAGGGCAGGCGGCGCTCAACTCACCCAACTGGTCATCCTTCCATACAGAAAAATTGGTTGATAGATAACTGAGTACCTTGGGTAGCCTAGAGGTGAAGACATTAGGCTGCTGATCGGAGGGTCGTGAGATCGAGTTCGAGCGAGGACTTGTAATTTCTGACTTCCTTGGTGGGTCGTAGTTCGGTCTTCAGGTTAAGCTGAAGGTTTAAGATTGGGCAACAGGCTTGACCTTCGTCAGAATGAACAATTCGGGCGAAAGCAAAGCTAAGATGTTTTATTTTTCCCTACTGAGATTATATATATGTAGCGGATCGACAAGAAATAGACCAACAAATAGACAGAATACTTTCCTTCCACGCTACCTTCAAACAGTCTTGGAACACACGTGGGCAAACAAACAATGGAAAGTCTGTTTCTTCCCAAAAGGCGCGAATGTAAGCCTTTATCAACTAAAGGACGCGCGGACAAAGCGTCTTAAGATTTGGTGCGAAGTCCTACGTCACAGGAACTACGTATAAAAGCGAGCACCCACTCTCACTCCTCCTCACTTCGTTAGCGCTTCCATTTCGTTAGACTACTCTGTACGATACCATCTCTTCACCGCCTTCCGGCTTCGGCCTGCTGCTTCCTTCAAGGCCTACAATTTATCATCAAGTAAGATCTACAGACCGCCTGCAGAAGCAATCCTTCGAGGCCCAACCGGAATCGCTTCGGGCCTGCGATTTGACGGGTCGGCCTTCAAGTTTCTCCACATTCCTCGAGATATATTCAGCACCACAAGCCTACGCCTGCAAGATCATAAAACCATCCTGCACCTCGAGAAGTAACATCACCTCAGGCTTCCGAACGAAGCCTACATCCATCATCTCAAGAGGCTTAACGGACAACGACAACTCGAATCTGCGTTAAATGGTTCGTCTTCAACCCGCCTTCAACAAGGTTATATCGTCCTAAGTTAAGTACCTCCTATTCTAAGTACTCTGGTGAAGCCTACATTAGCCTACCGCCGAACGGTAGGCTATACTCCCAAAGTGTGTAATCAAGCGTTCCAACTGACTCTCGTGAAAGAACGCAGTAGGCTTGTCATCCAATTCAAGTGTAATTTCAATACCGTAATTCTGCGTATCATCCGTCATTATGTTCAATTCATATATTTGTGTTAACTAAATATTCTCTTGACGTAATCATTTAACATCACATAATGTTCTTAGATATAAATGATATTTGTGCAAGCATTTCAATCCATTATTATTAGGCCGCATCAATTATTCTATGTGCATCCATGCAATCATTTAGCCTACTTAATCAGAGTGTCATGTTTTGTATTCGATGTACCAAACGCACGTGCATTCTTTATATCATTTACTAGGCCCATTCAATGTTCCATGTTGCATGCCATTTACATACCATCAACGTTTACATTACTTATTACGTGTCAATTAAGCTATTAACATTTCATCTTATTAGCTAAGTCTATGTCATAAGCATAACGTAAAACTATCAATTAATTACTGTCAATTCTTTGTTATATCACAGTGAATAAATAACGGCTTTATTTTCATAATAAAATACAAAACAAACTATAAGGTGTCTTTTATAACCTTAACATTAATTTGCTTGGGTGTAATCCAAGCTGGTGACCCTCGCTGCCATTTCGGTCACTTCCAATAGTATGGTGGATCTACTCAAATAGCCTTTCATTAATAAGCAATCAGTCATTGCATCAATTAATCATTGCATACAATTAAATCATTATCACCTTAAACGGCTAAAACTAGGTCCACTATTAATATATATATATATATATATATATATATATATGTGTGTGTGTGCGTGTGTGTGTGTGGAGGAAAAGGTTTTCCACAGGAAAGAAATAAATAAATATTTGTTAAAATTTGAAGATATCATTCTGTTTATATAAATTAAAATATTAATTCTTTAAAAAATATTATTCTATTCGTATAAATTAAAGTATTAATCCATTAAATTTTTAATATTTGTATAAATTGCTCAATGCCCAGTAGATTTTCTGGCATTCTTTTCGATAAGCCTAACGACGCTCTTCAAAGGTATCACATCTATAATCTTAAGAGAGATTCCTAAATTCTAAATGTTCTTTTCGGCTAATATAAATCACATAAAGGAGTTAAGTGTAGAATCAAAATTATATAAATTCTTTAGCTAATATCATTATTAGATTAGGACTTTGCAACTTTAATAATTCTTTTGTAAACGTGGCACCACGGGAGTTCCTCCAGGAAAAACATCTTGAGAGGAGCAGTGCGTGCCTCGCCCTTTGGGCAGCCGGTTCGGCTCAGGACCTTTGTTCGTTACCAACTCTCTAAGCAAGTGTAGTGTTAAGGATTTGATTTTCTAATTACTCTGCATTGTAAAAGAAATCAATCTAATATCTTAAAAGTGATCTATCCTTGTGAAAAAAGAATGAAAAAGGTAACACGTCATCTTTATCCTTCCACGTGAGATTTATAAATAGAAGAACCGTGGACGTCAACAGTATAAACTTCAATGTCGGTGCAAGGAAGCGACATACTGAGAATACCTTAAACATCGGAGATTGTGTAACGAAGAATAACATTTTTTCCTACTTTGACGCCCTATACCAGGATTGTAACATCATCATCTTCCGACACTGGTGACCTATACCAGGATTTTAACAGGCATCAGCGCTTGCGACAGTGGCGCCCGATGCCAGGATTTGAAAACCTTTGTTCAGTCAGAAACCGCGCTACAAGGAAGTCAACGCATCCGAAACAAAGATCGGATTTTAACCGTGAATCACTCACTTGTTTGGAAGAGAGGACCGTTATATTGTTGTCTGTTTCGACTGACCGCAACGACAATTATTGCGCACGCGGAAAGGAATTTTCCAAATTTAATTCCTCTTGGAAACGTCATAACAATGACGTAAATCCCCACAACGAAGAGCGGAGGAATCATCGAAATTTGGAGAAGATTTTGAAAGACTTTAATCGTCAACGAAAAAAGTTCTTCTAAAAAGGAATAAGAAATTACAGAAGTCAAACGTATTCGATTCTGTACACGCATCTCATTCGGAAACGGTTTCATATTTACGGATCGCGGAAAGTCGAACGCATTTGACTCTGCCCCTCGAAATTTGAGAAGAGTGAAAGAAAATGAAAACAAATGTTCTTTCAAGACGAAACAGAAGGGAAAGGAAATACCAAAATCTCGGTAACTGAAATAAAGTTGCTTTTGGGCAAGTAAGGTTAACATTAGTATCAATAAATAAATAAGTATGTGAAAGAAGTGTATCCCAATTTAACGTACTGGTATGAAATGTTTTTTTTTTTTGTTGTAAGATTTGTTTTTTTTCCATGCAGTGTTTTGCGTATATAAATATATGAGTATATAGGTGAATTGTGGTATATATTTATTGTTCGTAAACAATTTATTTTTCGTTTGTGAGTTTAAAACGATTTTTGGTTTTTTCATGCAGTATTTTGCGCGTATATATATATATATATATATACCGGGTGTCCGAGAATTATCTGTACAATTTTTGGCTGTTATTAAAAGTCAACCATGAAGTGTAGAAATTCCAGTTTGTCCCATTTTACAGAGAATCTCATTAAGTTTTTTCTGATACCACGTTTTGACAAGTTTTTTAGAAATGTACGCGGGTGACAGACATTGATGATTTAAAAGCAAGAATCACAGCTGCTATTGACGAATTGATGTGGATATGCTGCAGCGTACATGGCAACATTTGGAGTATCGATTGGATGTTTTGCGAATCACTAATGGTGCACATATCGAATGTTTGTAACAACGTTACTTTAATAAAAGAAACTTTTGAAAATACAGATTCTAAATAATCTTGTTTAAGAATTTTACGTGTGTTATCAAGAATTTTATTAAAAGATGAAATTGTACAGATAATGCTCGGACACACTGGAATTTCTAAAAAACTTGTCAAAACTTGGTATCAGAAAAAACTTAATGAGATTCTCTGTAAAATGGGACAACACTGGAATTTCTACACTTCATGGTTGACTTTTAATAACAGCCAAAAATTTACAGATAATTCTCGGACACCCTGTGTATATATATATATATATATATATATATATATATATATATATATCGGTGAACTATATTTGTTCTAAACAATTTAGTGTTATTTGTGAGATAAAAAACGAATTTCGTTTGTCTGTGTTCGCAGTCAATCTAATTGAAGCTTCTCTTTTTTGTTGTAAGAGGAAAGGAATTGACAGATTTGTCTTTTTACATGCAATATTTGCGTATATAAATAAGTTATATACGTGAATTATATATTTATTGTTTGTAGCCAAACGGTTTCTGAAAAGTATATGGCAAATTTATGGAATTTGAAAAAAAAATTTAAAATGAGTATTTAATTTTTTTTAATTTGAATTGTCTCGTATTGTTTTAACAGAAAACGGAATTTTAGATTGATTTTCATTTTATAGTGGGCGCTCAAATTAATTGTACCTATATGTGTATATATATAATTCGTGCGTATGTTTGTTTGTTTGACTCGTTCAGTGCGCGAATTTGGCGCGCGTTTTGGCGCATTTAGATTTAGTAAAAAGGATTTTTTTTTCCTTTTTTCTTTCCCTCTTTCGCGTCGTCACGCAAACTTTTTTGTTTTCATTCTTGTTTTTAATTGGTAAAGCGTTGATGCGCAAAGTTTCGTCTTTTCTTTTTCTGCAGTTATTGCGTTGGAGCGCAAATAGTTTTGTCTTTGTAATTTGGCGGTAAAGCGGTAAAGCGGTTCTACTTTTTCCATTTAAATTAAAACGAGTTCGTACATTTCGAGTAATATGTCGAAATCGACAGGCAAGTTTTGCATCTTCGTTTGGGATGACTTTATTAGGTGTTTATTTAAACCGAAATTGCTAATTTCAAGCTTGTTTCTTCGTTTCAATTCTGTTGTATTTACGGTATTAGGGATAAGTTTTCTTTTTTTCTTTGTCTCGCTTCGCCTTCCTCGTTTGTAAGTCCATTTTTCTTTCCCTTGTCATTTTTCTTAGAAAAAATGGATAGATATAATTATCGGACGAGTAATATCTCGAAGGTTCCAATTTTTAAGGGGAGAGAATACGGTAAATTGGTGCCCCCATACGTGGATGAATGGTTTTACGCATTACAGGGATATTATGTTCATTTTAACATTCGCGATGAAATCGCGAAGATTCGGATGGTTACTCGCTTCTTAGATGATGAAAAGAGTTGCGCAAAGAACGTCTTGCACCCATATTTGTTTGAAAGTTTTACTACTTGGAACGCTTTTCGAAATTATGCTAGTCAAGTGCTCCGATCGGAAGACTATAACGACGAAATAAATGCGACTGCATTAAGGAAGATGGGATGGTCGAAAGCTTTCTGGACCCCGCGCGAAACCATCGATGATGCAGACGATGTAGTATGTTCGTATGTTTCGGAAACGCCTTCTTGGGCTCACGAAGTGGTGCTTTTTGACGAGAGCTTACAAATTTTCATGAAAACTTCTGTCAACAACCAAGCGGTTTTGGCTCTTGTTAACGTCTTAACGACTGCTTCAGGCGAATTACATTAAACAAGACGTATACAAGAAATTACTTAAAGCGGCTACGGGAAATTTCAATTTGCGTTCTCGTTTGACCTGCATTGATGATGGGTGGGAAGAATACAGTATCGGAGAAATTAATCTTTCTACTGAGTGATTCAGTCCCTTATCTGACCACATTTGTGGGATGGAGATTTAATCCTGGGGATGAATTTCTTTATTACGCACGATTTCTATGTGGCCGATAGAAAAGTAGGCGGTAGGCCTAATTCGAGGAAAGAACCCACCTTTCGAGTATGTTTGTCACCCCTACTTTCAATCGGGAGAGAGGATTCGATTTGATTCATTAGCTTCGGCTCCGATTCGATATTTTCGAATCTCCATTAAGTTCGGTAAACAACATCAGTGATGTTGTTTTGAAGAACACTTTCGTAAATAAACACTACTTTTCTTTTTATTTAGATTATAATTCAATCTATATACTGAGACCAATCTCTTGTGCATTAATACTTTTATCATACTTTAATTTTTTTCCTCCTGATAATCAAATACTTAATACATCTTTTAGGAGAATTTACTTTGTCCTTTGTTCTCAGGAAGATTTAATTAATTTTATGCTTATTATTAACTGTGTGTATAAACACTAATCTATATATGTAAATTGATTCCATTCGACTTGAATTGTTTGGGATTTGATTCGCGATTCGATTCGAAAAAAATTGTGATTCGCAGGGCCAAACTGTTTTTGTACTTGTGTCTTACTATACTGTACACCTAGTGCTTAAGAGTTTGTTGGTTGTACGTTCCTGAACGACTTGAGTTAAGAATGTTTTAAAATGAATTTAACCCTTTCGAGCCGAGGACGTACGCGGTACGTCCCTATTCAAGAGCCCGAGGACGCACATTTATAAAATACCTGCGCGAAAGGTTTAAACAAAATGTCGAGAGGAAGATGACAATATTCTATGGTGTGAGAATAATTATCGATGTTTGGTTCTCTTTACTACTTATAGAACTGAATAGATACTTGTTCCCAAAATATATTTAATTTTTATATAAAAAAAAAGCATGAAATGAAGACTGGCTATACTCAAATCTAATCATGTTTTGGTATCTGTCTGTACGACAATGTCTTACTACTTTTTAATGTGCCAGGTTTCAAGCATTATAAGGGTATTCCGTTAAATAGCCAACGGTGGGTTGTTCTTCCTATCATTGCTGAAAAGCTTTGAAAAGTGAAGAAATCAGAGAAGTGAAAATGAATATTTGTGAATATAATATGAATATCTGTGGCTATAAACTAAAAATTGTTATGACAAAAATTCTGTGCAAACGTACTCATTTTTTCCATAAGCCTAATGAGGTAGACCCTAAACCTACAGGGCATAAAATCGTTGGAGACCTTAAATTTAGAAACCATTAAGTAACGAGCAGTGCTGTGACGCAACTAGTTACACGCAACTGTTTGGAGTAATTGTAATGGTAACTAATTACATTTTCCAGACGACTAATTGTAACTAACTAGTTAAAAAACTCATGAATATTTGTAACTTGTACCAGCTAGTTTTTTCTGGAATAGCAAAAGTTAGTAGCTACTTTTTTCCTCAATCCTTGCTCGATGTACATATTATGCACAGTGCAAGTTTATTGATAACATTGTATATCTAATGGTAATATGATAAACTCTTGTTTATTCGTTAAATCACAACCAATTTGAAACAAATAAACAATTGTCAGGGAAAGTATTTTTATCAGGATCGGATGCTCGCCAAAACCAGGAAAAATGCCGAAAGTAACTTTTGAAGTAACTAGTAATTAGTTATTGTTTTGAAACAGCAAGTAGTAACTAGTTACTTTCTGAGACATTAACTAGTTGCTTATTTGAGGCAGTAACTAGTAAATGTAGTTACAAAAAGCAACTAACAACACTGGTAATAATTAGGTTAACTTGCTAAACAGTAAAACTGCTTATTTGTTTCAACTTTACAAAGATGCCATTACGAAACTTTTAATTATTGTGCATTTTATAAAATATATTTTAAAAACAATTTTTAAGATTTAAATGTATAAAGAATGGAGTTGTACTTTTATTTCATGTTAATAACATAAAAGTATTGATTTACGAGCATTTTATTTAGCATGGTAATTAAATTATTCACTAACAAAATACGTACAGTATGCGAAATTAAACGAAATTACTATGCTTGATAGGGTCAACCAACTTCTGAAAAATATTATGTACATAATTTTTGCCAAGTAAGAGTAAGTTAGGGCCCATATGGTTCTCAAAAATTCAAAATTCAAAAACTTTATTCAGAAAAGAACACAAGTGACGAGAGTTTTACGGTTTTTAGATATTTGATATGGCATTAATATATTCACAGTACAGTACTCTTATTTGAATATGCCGTTCGAAGCATGGAGGCGTTTTAGGTAGAATTAAAATTAATGGCATTTAGTTTATTTATTACATAAAAAATAGTAAAGTGGCATGTAATAGTAATAGTGACAACCAAAAATATTAATAATAGCAATAATAATAATAATAAATACAATATAAAGTTTACAAAATATTACATAATTTAAATTAAATGATTTATTGTATATTTGGTAGAAAATAAATGATGCTTAATGAAAAAATATAAAAAGAATAGATTACGAAATTATAGGTGATTAATGAAATTAGCATATTTTAAATAGTTGATTATAAAATTGATTACAATGGTAAAAATGGCAGTAGTGAACTTATACGAGTACATCAATAGGAGCTAATAAAGTGTTTTTTAGTGATTTGCGAAATACATTTAGCGATGAAGCATGCCTGATATTTATGGGAATTGTATTCCATACATCTCCTTTGAAAGAGACTGCATTTCCTGCAGTCTCTATTATATAGTTAGGATTGTGTATAAAACCACGAGCAGTCTCGTTTTATAACGATGGTGTATTTGATGGGGGGGGGGGGGGTGATTGCTCTTTGAATAGGTGATGTATGTTAATTTTTATTGATAACTTTGAACATATTGAGAGCAACATTCATTAAATTTGTAGTATAAGTCGTTTGGTTTTAAAACATTTAGCTCTTTAAACATTGGAGAAGTGTAACTTTGTTGTCATTATTCGAGGGAGTTCGCAGACATTTTTTATGAATGATTTCCAAAGGATGTTTTATATATTTCTTTGAGTTACCCCATGTTGTAATGGAATATAATAAATGTGGATGGATGAAGGAATGATATAGGGTAAGGAGTGCGCTTTGAGGAAGGGTCCTTTTTAGTTTAAATAATATGAAGAGAAATCTTGATATTTTGGATTTGATATGTTGTACATGACTTGAAATTTAGCTCTTCGTCTAAATTAATCCCAAGTACTTTAACCTCATTCACCTTTGCAAGAAGAGTGGTATTCCCAATTTTTATTTGACAGTTTGTATTAATATGTGTTGTGGTAATAATCATATAAGATGACTTTGTCAGGTTCAGTAAAAGTTTATTAGCACACATCTATTTATACACGTTTTCTAATTACCTCTTCGTCTCATTAATCAGAAAGTCTGCGTCATGATGGGAAGAAGTAAGTAATTTTGGTATAATCTGCGTATTGTACGCAATTTAATATGGTAGAGAGATGAAAATTGTTGACGTGAATTAGAAACAGTAATGAACCAAGCATATATCCTTGTGGACCTCCACTACTGTAGTTAGCATCGCCCTTGTCGGAAAAATTGTCTTTTAATCTGATATATTGATGGCAATTTGACATATGATTTAAACCAATCGAGGATATTTCCTCTTATTCCATATATGTCAAGTTTATTCAATAAGATTTCATGCAAAAGTGTATCAAATGCTTTTGACAAGTCGAGGAAGATCAAGGCAGTGTATTTTTTGCTGTTTAAGTTCTGATACACATTTTCTAATAACATGTTTATGGCATCTTCCGTTGTATGTCCACCTCTAAACCCAAATTGTTTTAGTTAAAATATCGTATTTGATTAAGAATTTAGTAAGTTTATTGTACACGATTTTTTCAAATACTTTACTTACCGTTGGCAATATGGAAATGGGGCGATAATTGAATGAAGTGGTTGGGTTTCCCAACTTAAATACTGGGCATACATTATCTGACTTCCTTTAAAGTCAGGAAATATACCTAGTGTTACTGATTCATTCATTAGCTTACTGAGGGTATTGCAATTTCACCGGATACTAACTAGGGTTTCTCAACCGGAGGGACCCCGGGCGAAAAATGATAACCTTAAATCCCGGAACAAGCGCAGCAAATCCCAGACTTTCCCAGGTTTTACAAAGTATTCTAAAAACGTTATTTCGAGTAGTTTTACGTTAATTTACTACTGCCTCTAGAAAACGCAGAAATAAAGACTATAATGACAAATTTATAATAGCACGAATCATGTGTTGTACAACTCGAATAGTGCTTATAATATTCCCTGTATAATGTTGTGCATGTGTAATACGACTGGTATTTTCAGGGTTGTCAAAAACCCGGGTTTTTCACACACAAAACAACCCAAGTGGGTTTTTGCTGTTTTTTGTTTTTTGTTTTTTGATGGGTTGAAATTTTTTTTAGAAAGGTTCGATAATTATGTAGTGCCTAATATATCTATTATTTTATTAATTTATTTATCTAATCTACAATATATATTAAAAAGACATCTTCATTTCACAGAAAGTTCAGATATGAGAGATAATAATGACATATTAGAATTTTCTCCATTTTAATTTTAGAGCTTGCCTTTATTTCTTAACAGCAGATTTCAGCTTTATTTAGACCTAACTCAAATTTAAATTTTTAAGATGCCAAACTCAAAGAGTTATAGAGGTGGAAGACCTAAAGCTAGCGAATGGGACGAGGTGACTTTATTAAGTGATCAGCCTACTAGAGTACTATGCAATTATTGCAAAGAAAGTATCACTCCAAAAATTGAGAGAGTGAAACATCATCTAGAGAAATGCAGTAAAAGAAAAGTGGAATGTTTTGAAAATGAGGCAACAGGTATGCCGAGACTCGAATTTGGAGCATCAGTTGAAAGTGATTCACTTCCTCCAACTTTGGCTTTTGGCAAAGATGATCCAAAGATTATAAGTGAAAATGTGCCTGAAATGAGTGACACCAGTGCAGGTTCTTCATCATCCACATTCTGTCATTCAACACCAATAAAGCATAAAAGGCAAAGATCAATTACACCATTTGTGGTAAGAACGACTGTGGACCAAAAGGAAGAATTAGATTTACAAGTTGCAAGGTTCTTTTTTTTTCAGCTAACATACCCTTCAACGTTTTAAAAAATAAAGAATTTATAAAATTAATCAAAGGTCTAAGATCAGGATATGAACCCCCAAACAGGAAAAGGTTGGCATCTGATCTGTTAATAAAAGTTAATGATGAAGTAATCCATGAAATGAAGAATGACCTTAATCTTGATGATTGTACCATTACCCTTATACAAGATGGCTGGAGTTCAGTAGGTAATGATTCTATTATTGCGCACAATATTCATAATGAAAAAAAGCCATATCTGATTTCCTCCTTATTTATTAAAAAATAGTATAGTGAGCTCTACATCAGCTAGTAATTGGTGGAAAATTGTTGAAATGAAAGAAAAAAAAGACCAGGTTACCATTAGGTTTTGCTAAATTTATGAGATCTATTCATAGTTGTCCGGCCAGTTCTGGATCATTGGAAAGATTTTTTTCGACGTTTGGCTTGGTATGGAGTAAAATGCGAAATAGGTTACGGAAAGAAAAGGCAGAAATGTTGGTTCGAATCTACCGCCACCTAAGGTCAAAAGATGCTGAACATACTGATCAATAATTAATCAATATTAGGTACCACTTAAATTATTTAAATTAATTATAAAGCTGAAAAGAAATATGATTTATTTTTAGATATAGGTAGCCAATTAGAAGATAAATAAATTAGATACAGTATTAGATATAAGGTTCATAATGAAACATGTCAAATAAATAGTTTCTGGAAATTTTAGTTTATATTGGCCTTATCACATTAATTATAGTTTATAGTTGTTAATATATAAGACTGCATAACATATTATAAAAAATGCCAAGTTAAAAATAAGTTTATGAGAAGTAAATTGATGTGGGTTTTAGGTTTGGTTTTTGCTGGGTTTTTGGTCTTGGGTTTTTGGTCTTGGGTTTTTGGTCTTGGGTTTTTGGTCTTGGGTTTTTGGGTTTGGGTTTTTGGGTACCAACCCTGGGTATTTTTGATGAGTGACTCGGACTGAAACCAAGTAATTTGATTTCCCTGAATTGAACATTTTGTGTTTTAGTGGATTTTAATTTTGGTTGGTTATCATTTTCAATTCAGTGGCGCACCTTTTGCTGTTGATATTTTTGTTTACCAAAAATTAGTTAGAAGTATATAAGAGGTGTTGTGTTCGTATAAATTACATTACAATATAATTTATTTTTGTTGAAGTGCAAAGCTGCAACAAAGTAGCATTGTAGGCACAGCCGCCTAGGCAATATATAGCATATTTATGTTTCTGCAGTGTTTGAAACTGGGCCTACGCTCTATCCTTTAATATACTGTATTTATTATTGTGTTAAAATATTTATATTTAATATTAACTAACTAATCTAGATTTATCTAATGCTTAAACATTTTAAGACTTTATTATCATTATTTTTATAAACCGGGAAATCCTGGGACCCTGGGACAATGGCCGATTTTTCCCTGAAAACCGGGATAGTGAAAACCCCTGAAAACGAGAAAGCCTAATACTAACTGAACTGCGGTTTAGAAGAACGTTATGGATTGAAATGATGTCATAAGTTTTTAAGGTTTCAATATATATATATATATATATATATATATATATATATATATATATATATATACAGGGTGGGCCGTAAGTTTCCATACATAGGAAAATTTAAACGTTTGTTTTTATGTTTCAGATACCCTAAGAATATGCGTTTGTAAGATCTTGTTTACTGATGAAGCAAATTTTTACGTCAATGGAGAGGTTAATCGGCAAAACATACGTTATTGGAGTAATGCTAACCCTAACTGGCTGAGTCCGACGAAGATGCAAGGTGCCGGTAAAGTGATGGTGTGGGCCGGGATATGGGGTGACAGAATTATTGGACCAATTTTTGTCAGTGGAAATCTTAATGCCGAAAGGTATCTTAACATGTTGCAAGAAGAGATTTTCCCATCCCTGCTAAACGAGGAAGGTAACTTCCCAGTTTACTTCCAGCAAGATGGAGCTCCACCTCATTATGGTCTTCACGTGCGTCGGTATTTGGATCAGCAGTTTCCGGATGCTTGGATTGGTCGGCGTGGTCCTGTGGAGTGGCCTCCCAGATCCCCAGATCTCACCCCCCTTGATTTCTATCTTTGGGGGCACTTGAAGGCCATGGTGTATCAGGAAAAGATACGAGACATAAATCATCTAAAGGAACGTATCACCAACGCTATTACAAGCATAACGTCAACTGTGCTAATGCGTGTTCATCAACAGTGGGGAACACGTATTGAAATGTGTTTTCAAAACAATGGCAACCATGTAGAGCATATTATATAAATAAAAATGGTTGTCCATAAAAAAATGTTTATTTTTCCTATGTATGGAAACTTACGGCCCACCCTGTATATATATATATATATATGTAGCGGATCGACAAGAAATAGACCAACAAATAGACAGATCCTTTACTTCCACGCTGTCATCAAAGAACTTGGAAAAAACACGTGGGCAAGAGTCAAACAATGGAGCGTCTATTTCTTCCCAATGGGAGTGAACGAAAACCGTTAACAACTAAAAGACGCGTGGACAAAGCGTCTTAAGATTTGGTACAGTTCTACGTCACAGGACCAGCGTATAAAAGAGAGCACCCACGCTCATTCTTCCTCACTCTCACTCACCCCGTACGCTCACCATCGAACGTCCACCAACCGCTTTCCGGCCCCCTGGCCGGGGGCCACGGCCGCTACTTTCTTCAGGGCCTACAATTTGTCTTCACGTAAGATCTACAGACCACCTGCAGAAGCAATCCTTCGAGGCCCAACCGGAATCATTTCGGGCCTGCGGTTTGCCGGGTCGGCCTTCAAGTTTCTCTACATTCCTCGATATATTCAGCATCCCAGGCCGACACCTGCACCTCAGAAGGCCAGCCTGCACCTCGAGAATTAACATCACCTCAGGTTTCCGAACGAAACCTACATCCATCATCTCAAGAGGCTTAACGGACAACGACATCTCGAGTTTTTCGGTAATAGTTCTTTCTCCAACCCGCCTTCAAGAGTTTACGTCACCATAAGATAAGTACCTCCTATCCTAAGTATTCTTGTGAAGCCTACATTAGCCTACTGCCGAACGGTAGGCTATACTCCCAAAGTGTGTAATCACGCGTTCCAATTAACTCTCGTGAAAGAACGCAGTAGGCCTATCATCCAATTCAAGTGTCATTTTTATACCGTTATTTCCGCGTATCATCCGTCATTATGTTCAATTCATATTTGTGTGTTAACTAAATGTTCTCTTGACGTAATCATTTAACATCAAATAATGGTCTTATATATAAATGATATTTGCGTATTTGTCAAGCATTTCAATTCATTATTATTAGGCCACAGCAATTATTCTAAGTGCATCCATGCAATCATTTAGCCTACTTAATCAGTGTCACGTTTCCCATTCAATGTACCAAACGCACGTGCATTCTTTATATCATTTATTAGGCCCATTCAATGTTCCATGTCGCATGCAATTTACATACCATTAATGAGTACATTATTAATTACGTGTCAATCAAGCTATTTTCATTTCATCTTATTAGCTAAGTCTATGTCATATGCACAACGTAAAACTACCAATTAATTACTGTCAATTCTTTGTTATATCACAGTGAATAAAATAACGGATTTATTTTCATAATAAACTACAAAACCCATAAGGTGTCTTTTATAACCTTAACATTAATTTGCTTGGGCGTAAACCAAAGCTGGTGACCTCGCTGCCATTTCGGTCACTTCTAATAGTATGGTGGATCTACTCAAATAGCCTATCATTATAAATCAGTCAGTCATTGCCTTAATCAATCGTTGCATACAATTAAATCATTATCACCTTAAACGGCTAAAACTAGGTCCACCATATATTATATATATATATATATATATAATATATATAATAATATATATATATATATATACATATATATATATAATATATATATATATATACACATATATATATACACACACTGTGTATATATACATACATATATATACACACTGTGTGTGTGTGTGTGTCTGTGTCTGTGTGTGTATACACGAGAAGTTGTCAGAAAATAAGTTTACACTGCGTTTAATTTCGCAACTAAAGGACCTACATTGATTATGTTTGTATCAGGTGAATTCGTTAATCATTGCTGACAACACTGCATGTCGATTTGGCTGTCATCTACCGTACATTGGTTATATGAGTCAGTTGAACATGGAGGCTCGACTGGAACAGTGCCCTGTCATTTCTGCAAAGATATTCCGAGTCTGTCAATGGTCAAGAATTTTTCGAGCGCATTGTCACAGGAGACGAGACATGGATTCATCACCGTCCTCCGGAAACAAAACGTGCCAGCATGGAATGGAAACACCCTGGGTCCCCGCGCCCAGACCAAAGAAGTTCAAGATTGTGAGGTCCGCTGGCAAAGTGATGGTTACCGTGTTTGGAACTACAAAGGCTTTTGCTTGCAGACTTCATGCAAAAAGGCACAACAATCAATGCACCTGCATATTGTTCAACACTCATATAACCAATGTACGGTAGATGGCAGCCGAATCGACGTGCAGTGTTGCCAACAATGATTACGAACTCACCTCATACAAACATTATCAATGTAGGTCTTTTAGTTACAAAATTATACACCGTGTAAACTTATTTTCTGACGGTCCCTCGTATATATATATATATATATATATATATATATATAATATATATATATAGATATATATATATGCTACAAACCCACAAGGAAAAAGAAAAATGATTCCAAGGCCTTTCCTATATTCAGAGCTACACGTCGTCAGGGGATGAGAGAGAGAAGGCAAGAAAATTTAGGGTTACCATATTGAACTTTCAAAAAAAGAGGACACTCGGAGAGGAGGTGTATCTGTATTAGTATCTACCAACTCACGTTGTATTAATGTGTTATATATACTGTGTACTACATGTTGTCTATATTGAGTATCTATAAATAAGAACAAGTGTATGGCCTCAAAAATCAATGTTATAAATATTCAAATTTCCCGGACATGTCCGGGAAAAACCGCAAGATGCCCATAAATATATACAACATAGCGGAAACCAAAGCAATTAGCACATACTTAACAAGAGTCAATGAGAGGCAAAAGGAATTTTAACAAGATATTGTCAATTTTATACATTCCCGCACTGTTATTGAAATTGTTTTTAAAATGAATAAATGCACATTCTAGAATATTTCTTTCTATTATATCTGTTTTCAACAAGCGCTTTAGAACTATCCCACTTGATGCTATGATTACATCTATACATATGGTTAAACAAAGCATTGGAATTATTAGCTGTTCTACACGCATATTTATGCTGTTTTACCCTAATATCTAACGTTTTACCCGTTTGGCCTATGTATACTGAGTTACATTGTGTACATCCAATCGAATACACACAACCAACGACATTTTCCGGGCTATTCTTTATTAGGCGTGATTTAACAGTATTATTGTACTTAAGGGCAAGGTTTCCCAAATTCCCAATAAGACAATTTAGCGACTGCCATAAATTGGCTTAAGTTAAGTTAAGAAGCGTTAGGTTACGTGAAAGTTAAGTCAAAAGTGTCAATCAAAATGCATGGTCTTCTGGGTACAGTATAGCCCCATTCAGGCAACTTTTGTGAGTAAGTGTCAGTTAGCAGATAGTCATAAATAATCAATCAGTAAAGCATGTATTTCATTTGATTTAGAAATATTTCTGTGAAACCTTCTTAAATAATGACATTTTTTCAGATCAGGAACAACATTACCACCTAGGGTATTTCGATACATAGCTACATAGTTGGCATTTTACTTTAAGCTGACTGTCAAAATCAGTGCTGCATCTTTTCGCTTAAGATTTTGACAAAAACGATGACGCTACGAGCCATCTCGATTAATCGAGATACATCGAGTTGCGTCTTTCCATGCTGTGATTTTCATAATGTCGATGTCACACCTTATGCAAGGCGGCCTCATTCCAGGTCGATCTTATGCAGTTATATGGATTCCAAATGAAAATGAAAAGTTTATTCAATATTTTAAATGAGAGTGACTAACTTATCCAGGCATTTCACATTTTCAGTGAAAATGACTAACTTAACCAGATCTAACCTAATCTAGCGTACCCTAACCGGGCATAATGTAATCTAACATAACTAAACTGAACCTAATCTGACCTAATTTAAAATACCTTAACATGAATAATTTAACTGACGTGCTTAAGGTCGAGTTTTTTGACATTGTGCAAGTCCAGAAATTTTAGTCCCATCTATTAAGTTCACAGTTGAAAAAGAAAATGATGGAAGCCTATCTTTTCTGGATCTAAAAATTTGGAGATGCTCTAATCAGTTCAAATTTGAAGTTTATCACAAGCCTACTAATAATAACTCTTATGTGCATTTTTATTCTGACCATCATCCCTCGATTAAATCTTCTATTTTCTCCGCTATGCTTCTTAGAGCATTGAGAGTTGTCAGTCCTGAATTTTTAGATTCTGAGTTATGCAATATCATGAATATTGGTACTAAATTATGTTATCCTATTTCATTTTTAGATAACTGTCTTAGGAAAGCCAAGAATAGGCATTATATTAATGTAACTGTAAAGGAATTTGAGCGTAAAAATATCCTTAGCCTACCTTACCATGTTAATTTTCAATATCTCCCGACTTTACTTAAAGCAATTGGCATCAATGTAGTCTTTAAGTATAATAATACTGTTAAATCACGCCTAATAAAGAATAGCCCGGAAAATGTTGTTGGTTGTGTGTATTCGATTGGATGTACACAATGTAACTCAGTATATATAGGCCAAACGGGTAAAACGTTAGATATTAGGGTAAAACAGCATAAATATGCGTGTAGAACAGCTAATAATTCCAATGCTTTGTTTAACCATATGTATAGATGTAATCATAGCATCAAGTGGGATAGTTCCAAAGCGCTTGTTGAAAACAGAGATATAATAGAAAGAAATATTCTAGAATGTGCATTTATTCATTTTAAAAACAATTTCAATAACAGTGCGGGAATGTATAAAATTGACAATATCTTGTTGAAATTCCTTTTGCCTCTCATTAACTCTTGTTAAGTATGTGCTAATTGCTTTGTTTTCCGCTACGTTGTATATATTTATGGGCATCTTGCCTTCTCTTTTCATTCCCTGACGAGGTGTAGCTCTGAATACACGAAAGGCCTTGGAATCGTTTTTCTTTTTCCTTGTGGGTTTGCAGCATTCATTCATTTCACGTGTTTAATTGTGAAATTCATCCCATATAATGGAGCCCACGCGTGTCCTCTTCACTGTTGCTCTTTTTACAACCATATTCCCTTCTCTCCGATCGATTTTTAGAAGTTACCGTTCTGCTATTGCTCATGCACATTCTCTTAAGAACCAATTCGATTTCCTTAGGAAGTGTTATAGTGAAAAAGTCATCCCAAAATCCCTGCTTGGAAGACGATAATGTATGTTGGACGATACGCCGTTTGGTGACACTGAAAGAATTATTTTAAAGAAACATATTAATATAGCCCGCATCGAAGTGAAGAACGCCTTCAGAGAGTCCGAAGTGAGGAAAAATATATTTTTTCCACCGTTCCTCATGTGCGAAGTACACTTTTGGACGATATTTACAACAACTTACGTAGAAGATGCAGAACTCAGAACAGAAAATTAAACAATAGACTGGAGGACTTAATTCGTAATAGTTACTGGACTAAAAAAAGTGATTTTAGTAATATTGTTAACTTGTCGTCCCATGAGCTAGACTTCAATACGAAATATGCGTTAGGTTTTGGGTTAGGATTCTCAGTCCCAAAAAAGCCCAGCAGTTTACTGATTGCTAAGTCTTTTATTAATTTTGAAAAACATAGTAATATATCCGAAAGTGAGGTGACTTTAGCCAAAGGCTGTGTGTATGGTGCTTTTAATACGAGGTATGAATCGAATTATATGTTGAGGTTTGAAAAAAACCCTAAAAACACTTAAAAATAATGATTCATTACATATTACTAAAGCAGACAAATCTAATTCGATCGTCATCATGGACAAAAACAGTTATGTTGAAAAGATGAATACGTTATTGAGTGATCGCGATACGTACAAACCTCTAAATAGAGACCCATTGGAGGATGTTAATAAAATGTTTAACAGAAAATTAAGAGAAATATTAAAAAATAACTATAATGGGCTTTCGCAGCAGTTTCTTAGTATCAATCAGTCACTACCATATCTGTACGGCTTAGTAAAAACACACAAAGTTAATAATCCCATGAGGCCTATTGTTAGCTCAGTAGGCTCCATAACCTATAAGCTATCTAAATGGTTAGTTAGTTTATTAACGCCGTTAGTTGGTTCTATTTCTAAGTCACTTATTGTAAATAGCATGGATCTTATTGACAAAATGAAGTTTCCTAATGACCCTAATTTCAAATTCGTAAGCTTTGATGTATGCTCGTTATTCACAAAAGTCCCTGTTCATGACCTACTTCATTTTTTTAAAAAAGAAACTCTCTGAATATTCTTTCCCTGTTCAACACAACACTCTTACTGAGTTAATTAGGCTTTGTGTCAAAGATTGTAAATTTCAGTTTGAAAATAAGTTTTATGCTATGTCGTTTGGATTGGCGATGGGAAATCCCCTTTCACCTGTACTAGCTAATTTATATATGAAATTTTTTGAAAGTAGAATTTTGCCTTCGATTGTTAATTTTAACCTGGTTTGGTACAGGTATATAGATGATATTTTATGCCTTTGGCCTAATAATTTGGATGTTGACTTATTTCTTGGTAGGCTCAACAATTTAGTCCCATCTATTAAGTTCACAGTTGAAAAAGAAAATGATGGAAGCCTATCTTTACTGGATCTAAAAATTTGGAGATGCTCTAATCAGTTCAAATTTGAAGTCTATCGCAAGCCTACTAATAATAACTCTTATGTGCATTTTTATTCTGACCATCATCCCTCCATTAGATCCTCTATATTTCTCTGCTATGTTTCTTAGAGCATTGGGAATTGTCAGTCCAGAATTTTTAGATTCCGAGTTATGCAATATCATGAATATTAGTACTAAATTATGTTATCCTGTTTCATTTTTAGATAACTGTCTTAGGAAAGCCAAGAATAGGTATTATAATAATGTAACTGTAAAGGAATTTGAGCGTAAAAATATCCTTAGCCTACCTTACCATGTTAATTTTCAATATCTCCCGACTTTACTTAAAACAATTGGCATCAATGTAGTCTTTAAAATGAAAATGAGGACTAATTAAGAAATAACTCCATATCAGAGTGGGGGGGGGGGGGTATATATAATTGTTTAATATCTTATATCGAGTCCTAATATTTAGGATTTAATCTCATTGAATCCGAAATTCTTTACTTAAGCTTAATAGATTAAGCTCATTGAACCTGATATAGGAAAATGGCAAAGCCCTAAGCATATTATTACGATAATTATTTTGGAGACTGCTTTGAAAATTTAGAGTAGGAGTATCACCCTAAAATTGAGCTATTAAGTTTTTTATTTCTTTTTTTTAATAAAATAAGGCCAATCAGAAATGTGAAAAGGTAAATTATACATGGGGGGGGGATGGGAGGCAACCATCCAGAAACGTATTTCTACTTCTTATTTACAAACATGTACGTAACCAAATGCTGACCATTTAATAATTTTCACACATATGTATATTCCCATCCTAAATACAGGATTTGAGAGAAGTCTTTCCCCCTAAAGACTGGCCTTTGTATTACTTAGGCCGAAAACAGGCCTACCATTGCGGCGGTCCTATCGGATTTTAGATTACTCCTGTACCAGTAGGTTATATAAAGCTCGTCAGGGCAGAGCTAAGATGCCGTACTATATATATATATATATATATATATATAATGCACAATAAAACAATTAAAATACAGTAAATATTAAGTTTCACGGAGACCAAAGTACCCTAGGTTTGGTTGTGTCAATAGATATTGGTGGTTATTTATTTCCCACGTGACCAATTTTAACCAATCAGAATCTTTGTAACTAGTTTCAAGGAAATGGTCCTCGTGAAACTTAATATTTACCTAAAATACACATGAAGGCTTCTAATGGCCAATAATTACATAACATTTCATGTTTACAAGTAGACCTATGGGCACTTCCTCGGAATAGGCCCGCACTCGAAAAATAAAATTTCTTAATTTGAAATTTGTTAACAATTCGTTTCAGGTTTTAGGCTTTGAAGTACCGTACTGTAATAATTGAATGCCCGGTCAACTGAACTGAATGCCCGGTTAGGTCAACTGTAAGCCCTTGACGATTGGTTAGGTATATCAAAGTTAGGTGCTACTATAGCGTGCGGTCTACAAAGATATTTACACTATAGCGTGCGGTTTACAACATATTTACAAATTCAATTACATTAAAACAAAAAATTTAAAGGTCAAATAAAACAAACAATTCGGATCAAATGTAGAATTCGGACCCCAGCCTTCTTTAGTTAGCTTTATAAGGCTAACTAACGAAAATATCTCGACCTAACCTAACCAGTCGTTAGGTTAACTGTACGCCCTTGACGATTGGTTAGGTTAGGTCATGATATTTTCGTTAGTTAGCCTTATAAAGCTAACTAAAGAAGGCTGGGGTCCGAATTCTACATTTGATCCAACAATTCATTCATTCTATGGGATATAATGCCAGGTTAGGTTAATTGAATGCCCGGTTGGGTCAACTGTATGCCCTTGACGACTGGTTAAGTTGTGATATCTTCGTTAAAACTAACGAAAATGACAACTTAACCTAAACAATTGTCAAGGGCATACAGTTGACCTAACCGGGCATTCAATTAACCTAACCGGGCATTATATCCCATAGAATGAATTGTTTGTTGTATTTGTCCTTTAAATTTTTTGTTTTAATGTAATTAAACTAATATTTGTCTTCATGATTCCCCTTTTATAGTCCGCCTTGACCTCACATTCGTCCCCAAAGATAAAGTCGTCATGTCAGGTCAGGTCAGCACAGAGGTGCCAAAAATATAGCTTCCCTCACTAGCTATCTGCAAAGCAGATAGGATCCAGCTTTAGGACAGAATCTAGGGTTTATAGCAGCTTAGCCCCACTATATTTAGAACCTCAATATAAGCGAACGACTTGTTGCATTCACGTCGGATGAAAGCTGGATCCTATCTGCTTTGTAGATAGCTGGTGAGGAAAGCTATATTTTTGGAACCTCTTTGCGAGTGACCCGTTGCCCAAGTCGGGCTAACATCATGAAAAAGAAAAACCTATAGTGTATGTCATTTACCATTACTTATTTGGACTATAGTGGATTTAATTTTTCCAGAAGAGTTCCTTGTTCCATGCATGGTCTGTGTGTATTATATAATATCATAGTATGTATCATATATATATATTGTGGGTTTACATTATATATATATATATATATATATATATATATATGCGGTAGCTATAACTAACACATTTTGGTAAAAGTTGCTTAAAATTAATCGAAATCTACGTGAAAATTATTAAATGCCCAGTTAGGTCAACTGTACGCCCTTGACAACTGGTTAGATTAAGTCGTGATATTTTCGTAAAACTAACGAAAATATCACGACTTAACCTAACCAATCGTCAAGGGTGTACAGTTGACCTAAACGGGCATTCAATTAACCTAACGGGGTATTCAATTATTACGGCACTTCAAAACCTCAAACAAATTGTTAACAAATTTAAAATTAATAAATTTTATTATTCTAATGCAGGCCTATTACGAAGAAGTGCCGACCTATGTTTAGGGCATAGGCCTATTGGAAAGAAGCGAAATTTAGTTTTAGTCGTATAGGTTACTTTTAGCTCTATAAGTTGGTTAATTCCTATTGAGTCTAGCCTACATAAAAATAAAAATACTGTAAATTACTTACTGATAAGTTAAATCTGAAAACCGCATCCTGTAAGATAGCTAAATAGGTTTTAGGCCTAGATTTATATACATTTCTAACAGCCTATTGTGGTCAGTTTTTGACCTGCCTCTCTTTTGACTTTACACCCTTTCATAAATAAGAAATCAAGAAGGATCTAGGCCTAAATGTAAAAGAACTAACTCTAGGAAGCCTAGTAGTATCTTTTAAGGCGATTGAATTATGCATTATTTGTGCATTTAATTCACTACACATGATGAAATTATAAAAATAATCCCTGTGGTCTATAACATCATTTACATTCCAGTCATCGCACAAAACAGTGCCAGTGTAACAGCATCGGCACCAACTTCTCTCGTTCCGTTTATGGCAGTTACTGAGAATTTTGATCTCATTTCTTGCTTAGCAAGTCTGTCGATGCACCAGAGTTTCAAGCGTGAGTATTACAACATAGAATGAGTTTTTAAAATAATGTATACAAAAGTTACTTTTGCAAATTCATTTTACAGTAAATCAGAAACAGTCGACAAATAAATAAAAGCATTTATGAACAGCGCAAATACAAAACAGTGAGAATACCAAAATGCGTAAACAGTAGAAATAATTAATAACCGTAAACATATATGAAGAATTGAGTCTGCGCAAAAAACTGGCTGAGGCTCACATTTTTCTCAATAGCGTAAAGTCGTAAACGAATAACTGATACAATCCCTACTGTAACGTCATTTCGGATCGATGCATTAATTCGCTCGAATGTGATTTAATTAATGAAGGTCCATGGTCAATTAAATTAATTAAGACTCTTGAAATGTACTGTGTTTTTATCTGTATTTTCGGCTTTCTCCAGTTTTTCATTTTATTTATCCTTCCAGTAAACGAAAGTTTTCACAAAAATAAGTCATTAATTAAAAGAAAAATTCAAATTATGAATTTCTTTTATGTAATAATTGTACCACATAAAAAAGTACTTATATATATAAGGGTGATCCAGAGAAATGGGACCCAAAAGAAACCCCTGTAACTCTTAAAGTATAAGTCCTTTTATAAAATCATACGCATCATTCGAAAGAGGATAGTTACAAGTTTGTACAGGATTGTATAGGTTTTGACAATACAAGACAAGATAAGATACAAAACAAAATAAAAGTGTGTTAAAACTAACCCTTCAAGATGACTGCATGGACTGTGGAACAGCTGCGTTTCATAACTGAGCAATATTATGAGCATGGAAGAAGTGTAGTTTCAGCTCTTAGAAGGTGATTTTGACATCTAAAAATTTGTCTTGAAAGATCTTTGAGCTGAAACTACACTTCTTCCATGCTCATACTATTGCTCAGTTATGAAACGCAGCTGTTCCACAGTCCATGCAGTCATTGAAGGGTTAGTTTTAACTAACACTTTTATTTTGTTTTGTATCTTAGCTTGTCTTGTATTGTCAAAACCTATACAATCCTGTACAAACTTGTAACTATCCTCTTTCGAATGATGCGTATGATTTTATAAAAGGACTTATACTTTAAGAGTTACAGGGGTTTCTTTTGGGTCCCATTTCTCTGGATCACCCTTTATATATATATATATATGAAAATTATTTCACGAAAGTAACACGTGAAAAATATTTATGATGAATAAAACCACGAAGGAAAGGAAACAGAATGGTGCTCAAGCGCTTTCGTCTAATGTCCCTGAGGATGTCATTAGACGAAAGCGCTTGAGCACCATTCTGTGTTTCCTTTCTTTCGTGGTTTATATATATATATATATATATATATATATATATATATATATATATATATATATATACCCGTCTGCCAAAAAAAAGGGTTCACTCTAAAAGCAGCCATTAAATTAACATTTATTAACCAATCATAATGAAACTAATAGAGAGCAAAACTATGTAAAAAGTATATATGTACACCAATTTTCAGGTTATTATATTCAACATTAATGATTTAATGAGGATTGTTTATGTTCAACAAATTTTGTTGGTGAATATCGTTCCAAGTTTGAAATCTGGGAGTCCACAAGGCGGTAAAAACTTTGGTAATAAATTTTTATTCTCATTTTAGTTATAAAATACATCATAAGATTTATAAAATATAAGAAATGCCTCCATTAAAACGCCATGAAACTAAAAAAGGATTTTGAATTTCGAAACAGAACTTAAATCCTAAGTTTACAAAAGAAATCAAACTAACATTTGACTCTTTTGGAATTCTTAAAAAAAATTGTTCAATGTGTTTCTCTTCTGTTTCAACAATTTTCTTCAATCTTGGACGAAATTCATTAATGGTTCGATCGATCTGCTCCTGTGGTATCTCTTCCCACTTCTCCACAAGAAGCTGACGCAAGTGATCAACATTTCTCACTCTGCTCCTGTAAACTTTCTGTGCTAAATTTTCCCAGATTCCTTAGTCAACAGGGTTCAAGTCAGGACTGTTAGGTGGCCAATTTTGGGGTTCAAGTAATTCTGGGACATTATTATTTAAGTATTCCACATTTGCTATTGCTGTACTGGACGTTGCTCCGTCTTGCTGAAAAAGATAAAACTACCGTGGCCAGATTTTGCATTTCGGAAATATGTTTCGCAGCAGAGTGAATCTCTTTTCATCAGTGAAAAAAGCCTTTGAAAGTGTATCACATGTTACTCGCCGTAAGATTTGTTTTGATCTGTGAACTCGTTTCTGCTCATCAGTTTGAGTAATCTTTTGCCCGTGCACTTTTTGAAAGGTTTTAGTTGAAGATCTTGTTTAATTATGCGTCTCACACTAATTTCTGATAATTGTAACTCTTTTGATATGCGAGCTGGTGTCATGAGTTCCTGACTGGTTTTCCTGACTTAATATCCGTTCTTCGACGTCGTCAATTTTGTACTGCATGCGAACAGTTTTTGGTCGCCCACTTCCCTCTCTTCTTTTGATATCCTGAGTCTCGTCAATTTTCTTTAGAAGCTTTCCCAAACCACCAAGAGTTCATCCTTTGTTGGGTAATTCGGAGAGTAGTTTCGTCCGTCCATATCCCTTTTCTAGTCGAAAATGCTTAATTATAACACTGGTATGCATATGAAATTTTTTGTCTGCTGTGAGGGTTTTTCCAACTCATATTATTAATTCGACCATGCCACAATATGAATGAAAAAGAAAAAAAAAACTATACAATCATTGTATATGTAAATGTAACTTGTAAATGTATTTTCTATAACAATATGTATATGTAAATGTATGATTACCATTATGGTGAATATTATGCTATATATGGTGAATATTACATTATGGTGAATATTATGTCAAGTTTCATACGAGGATTTCAAAATATTTAAGAAAAATAAATTTATAAGCCCACCTTGGAGGTTAGTCATGCAGAAATAGCAATCTGTCACGTGATCCTTCCCTTCTCTCCAAATCATGGGAATTCCAAAGGCAAAGATTTCGCTCTGCCTTTGCTCCATTCCATATTTTCAATGCAAGTCTTGCAGCACATATGAGGGACGAAATTTTTGTCCTGGTCCCCTAGCTTAATTCCAAAGTATGCTCTATACATTGTCTTCACAAATTTAGTGATTTGGGACTGGTTATTTGGCATGGTAACCGTCCCACATATGTAGCAGAATCTATTGGGATCATTTTTACACGCTCTATTCATTATGAAATATTTTATCTATATGCCTGAAAAGTAAAAAAAGATATTATACAAGTGAAAAAGTGATGATAGATGTTACTGTTCCAATTCCGCTTTGACAAAATCACGAAAATTCTATTTTACTTATGAGGCCATAGCCGGATAACCTGAGCTGATTGAGAAAAACGGATTGCAGATTCGAAATCAGCAGGAAAAACTCTATAAGAATCACTTACAAAACCCTTGACAGCAAAATTGATGCATACCAGTGTAATCTTATCTTCCTCTGAAAATGGCATATGCACTATATTTTATCTATCCAACCATCGTGTTCTGCTTATCAGGCAGGTCCAACTCATGTGTCTCGCCAAAGTGTTCTATCCTGAGCTATCCTTTTCATCTCATGGAAGTTCCTGCCTGCTTTCATATCATCCAGCATTGCTTTCCTTTTCCTTCCCCTCGACCTTCTACCTTCATATCTACCCTCTATCACCTTCTTCAACAATTCTTCTCCTCTCAACACATGTCTGATCCATTTCTTCTGTCTTTCTCTTATCACCTTAATGAGTCTTCTTTCCTCCCTCACCTGTTGCAGTACTTCATCATTATTTTGGTGTTCTCTCCAGCTTATCTTTAGCATTCTTCTCCAAATCCACATTTCAAAACTTTCCAGGAGTTTCTTTTCAGTTGTTTTCAGTGTCCATGTTTCTGTTCCATACAGTACCACACTCCATACCAAGCTTTTTACTAACCTTTTCTTCAGCTCAAGTTGAGTTTACCAGTAAGTAGTCTTTTCTCTCTCTCAAAAGCTACCTTACCTAAACCAATTCTAGATCTTACTTCCTTATTGCAATCTCCATTGTTGGTTAATAAACTTTCCAGATATTTAAACTGCTCAACTTCTTCTAAGGTCCGATTTCGTATCGTTAGGTTCATTGGTGCTCCTTTCCTTCTTGCAATTTTCATTATAGTGGGCCGGCCAAAAGTTGAAAAGTCCTCTAGAAAAAACTTAACGGCGTTTTTTGTTAATAGCAGGCACCCACCTTAGATACGTAGTATTGAGGATGCCAAACAAGATATGGGTGGATGCCACTCAATTTTGGGTTTGAAGGTCCCATACATGTAAGGTTACAAAAGTCAAATTCTGAAAAATTCTGAATTTTTGCATTTCAGTGGTGGCTCTATGCAACAACGTGTTTAAAGGTGTATCATTAGCACATAAAGCATATGTTTGTGATTTTATGGATAATAATTGAATGTAACTACGACTCAGGATGTCTTTATTTCCATTAAAACTACATTTAGCATGCTGGGTGAGGTGCACATGTGCTTACTACTACCATAGTACAAGTAATAGCATACTTTCACATGTTGAATATTTTCAATGCACTGGCTGGCCAGACATTGGTTTGGTATATGCAATTAAAAGAGTGCAGAGAGTGCCAGCTGGTAAAATAATAATAATAATAATACTGCTAAAGGATAGGTATACTTCGAATTGTTTCAATATATCTGTGGCTACTACATACTGCCATTCCCACTTGTCTTTGCAGATAGGGAGCTCATCAGCAATGGACCCTGTAGCTGTCATCAAGCGCAAGAGGAAACGTCAGGATGTCAGTGAGGATTGTTGCTTCTTCTGCCAAAGCAGCGCTGGTGACCTGCGCACAGCATCAGCAGAAGGAGACGCAAGAAATATGACTGGGGCGATGAGAGAAAGAACCTGGGAGATACCAGTAGTATGTGCGCAAAAGGAGAGAGTGCAATGCAATTGCTGATCAATGTTGCATAAGGTTATGTAACAAAGGGGATGTTGCAAGAGGTTATGCAACAAAGGGGTGAGGGGGATTGTTGCAAGAGGTTATGCAAATTGGGGGTGGAGTTATCCCTCAAGTTGCAATGAACTCCCGCTGGGGGAGACCTCTTTGGGGAGAAGTTGGGACGGCCTCATTCCCCAAAGAAGTATACCTAACCTAAGAGAGAGAGAGGAGGAGAGGAAGAGAGGTGTTCGCTTGGCAGGAGCCAAGCGCATATTAAGATTTCACCCGGGCGGGCCGCTGTCTTATAAGCCCCTAATCAGCCAGTTGGCTTAATCAGCCAGTTGGCTTGATCAGCCACTTGGCACAGTGTATACAACGTTTGGATAAACGCATGTACGCCCCAGCCTATACGCCCATAAAATATCACACACACACACACACACACACACAACTATATGCGCGATTATATGCGCCTGGTTCGAAATCCGGTGACGGCGCGTCCTTCCACGGTTGGTAGATAAATGGGAAACCAGGGTATCCTAGTGGTCCGTGTTAAACTGTAGGTTTAAGGTGGAGTGTAAACATCCTTCCACGATTGGTAGATAAATGGGTAACCAGGATATCCAAGCAGGGATCCCGTTAAACTGTATTGCAGGACGCGGTCATGTTGTTTATCTGTTTGTTTATTTCCCTCTCTCTCTCTCTCTCTCTCGTGCTCTCTCTTTCTCTCGCACTCTCTCGTCTCTCTCTCTCTCTCTCTCTCTCTTTCTCTCTCTCTGCTCGACCGGCACCTACACAGAATGGTGAGGTCGAGCCCGGGGAGAGATGACGGGCCCCCACCGGGGAGAGATGATGTTGAGCCGGTGGCGAACGTACCTTCAACTGAAGGGTGCGTCCAGGTACAGGTGGGTGATCCTCCTTCCACGTTGGAGGGGGCTCAGGCTCCTGCGGAAGTTGCCCCTCATTGGTGAGGGGTTCTTCAATTCCCAACAACCCTGGCTGTTCGGGAAACGGGTCGTGCTAGGGGGCGGTCAGAATAGGGAAGGCTCCCTCCGTGCAATGCTTTTTAATGCTAGGTCGATTAGGAATAAGTTTTGCGAGCTACGGGCGCTCTTAGCATCAGAATACCAGGATATCGTTGCTATCACCGAGTCCTGGATTCATACTGATCGTAGGGACTACGTTGGGGAGTTCGAAATTCCCGGGTATAGAATGTTTCGCAAAGACCGCACCCATGGGGAGGGGGTGGGGTACTAATATACGTGAGGGACACGTTGAGTCCGGTTGACTGCCAGTTCCGGTCGGAACGGGAGCTGCTTGGCGTCGATCTGAACGTGGGAGGGACGAACTATAGGTTAATCTTGGTGTACAGACCTCCGCATCTCCTCCTCGAGGAGGATACAGCCCTGTTCACCGAACTCCGTAGCCTGCTAGGGGATAGGGTGTGTTTAGTTTTAGGAGACTTCAACTGTCGCGGCATAAAGTGGGAAGACAGGACTGCTGATGCTGAAGGGAGGAGGCTAGTTGACTTTGCTGATGAGAACTTCCTCACTCAGTGGGTCAATGAGCCTACACGAGGCGAAAGCGTTCTAGATTTAGTATTCACAACCGAAGACAACCTCGTCACTGGCCTCACCGTTGACGAATCGTTAGGCGGGAGTGATCACGGTCTGATTAGGTTCCGTGTGTGCGTCCCTCGGGTGAAGCGTAGTAACTCGAGAGGCAGTAAGCTCGATCTACAGCGGGGGAACTTTGTTAGCCTCAGAGATAGCGTAGGTGAGATGGGGTTAGAGGTCGGCGGCGATGTTGAGGGAGTGTGGAGTGCATTCCTGGACGAGTTTATGGTGCTGCAGTCTGCTGCAATATCCTCAAAACCGGTCACCCCTGCTTCAACGCAGCCTAAGTGGTTCAGTCGTGACATCGCTTCGGCTATCCGAAATAGGAAAGCTGCGTATAGGAGGGCGAAGGCCAATCGTTCCCATGAGAACACTGAGGCGCATGTCCGCCTGTGTAGGGAAGTGAAGGCGAAGGTTAGGCTAGCGAAACGTAATGAAGAACTACGGGTGGCAAGCTTCTGCAAGGGGAACCCTAAGGAGTTCTTCAGTTATGTTAATAGTAGAAAGCCCATTAGAAGCATGATAGGGCCATTAATGGACCCCGGCGGCGTTCTGCGGACCTCCGACGCGGACATCGCTAGTGTGCTAAATGAGTACTTTGCGGGAGTGTTCACTGGGGAGGACACCCGCGTCATCCCTGAGCCAGGCGTCAGGCATGAAGGTGCTGGCCTGGATAGTGTTCGGTGTACGCGACAGTCGTTGCCGATAGAATAGACAAACTGAGCGCGTTTAAGGCTCCTGGGCCAGACCAGTTCTTCCCCAGAGTGTTGCGGGAGGTGCGCAAACAGGTGCCTCCCCACCTGGCTAGTCTTCAACAAATCGTTGGAGACGGGCCAGGTGCCTGGTGACTGGAGGGAAGCCAACGTGACCCCTATCTTTAAGAAAGGGGATCACGAAAGTCCAGGGAACTATCGTCCCATTAGTTTCACTTCGGTTGTAAGTAAATTATTAGAGGGGATAATAGCGGATAGGATCGTTGACCCTTTGGATTCCTACAAGCTGCTTGGGGACTCCCAACATGGATTTAGACGGCATAGGTAATGTCTCACCAACTTGCTCGAGTTTCTCTACGTCATGTTGAGTGAGTATGATAAGAGTAGGGCGATTGATATACTTTATCTCGACTTTCAGAAGGCCTTTGATAAGGTACCTCACCGGCGGCTAATGGCGAAAGTGCGCGCGCTGGGTATCATTGGGGAAGTAGGTAGGTGGATTGAAAACTGGCTAAAGAATAGGCGGCAGAGGGTTGTAATTAAAGGGGTTCGGGTTGGGCCTCGGTCACTAGTGGGGTTCCTCAGGGTTCCGTTTTGGGGCCACTGTTGTTTATCATTTACATAAATGATATCGATGCTGGCATCGTCAGTCGGATCGCCAAATTTGATGATGACACCAAGCTTGGGGCCAATGTCGGGACGCCCGAAGCGATCGAGTAACTGCGTGCGGACCTAGGTAGGATAGGAGAATGGTCCGAAAAATGGAAAATGCCGTTTAACTTGGGTAAATGCAAGATGATGCACATTGGCTACGCCAATCCCAAGTCGGACTACTCGATGTTGGGGAGTAATATTCAGGCCACTGATTTGGAAAAGGACTTGGGTGTGCTAATTAGCAGCGACCTTAAATTTACGAAACAGTGCGTAGAGGTGAAAAAGAAAGCCCAGAAGCTGTTGAGTTATATCAGGAGGCAATTTCAGTTTCGGAACAAGGAGATTGTGTTTATGGCTTATGGCGTGACTCACTCTGTCCGTCGAGCCGATCCGTCCCACCTGTGGCTCATAATTGTCTCAGAGCTTGAACCGACTGGAGGTACGAATACGATTGAACTTCCTTTGAGAAGCATTCTCAACGCCGTATACGATGTGTCCGTGACAAAGTCATTGCGCGTGTTCAGGCGCGAAGCCGGTGCCATTAACTATGTACTTGAAACGAATTGTAGGCAAGCAAACTCTTGTAAACGTACTGTTATTTATTTAAGTGTTGAGGAGATGAATAGAGTCTTCGTGATAGTTGAGAAGTGGGGAGAGGACCGTTATAAAATACCTGCAGGTGTAGGTACAAGAAGAGAACAGATTAGTGATGCCCCCTCATATGCCGTTGTTTGCACGTTGTTTATAGATAACGATCAGCCATGCATTGATATACGACTGATGTGGAAGAATGCATCTGATAATAACGTTCTTGTCCCTACGCGAAACCGTTTCATCCTCGACAGAATGTTTGAAATCGTCGGATTCCGCAAGCTGAAGCCTATATTAGACGCTCGTATTACGGATATGATTTATTTTGACAGTTCTTGAATACGCATACACCGCTCTGCTCGACGGATTTATCGAATGTAGGAATGAACAAGGCGAGAATGGTCTAGAGCTGGATGCGTATTTAAAAGGTTTAGACTCTTCGAAATATCCCGAACTTTGGTACAAAGTACTTGAGCGGTACAGGGCAGAGCTCGCCTACACTGTTCACCATGAAGAGCTGTATCTCTATATAATGAATAGCTGTCGTTACGACTTGGAAGATTATTTCAATTGCCGCTATGCAGAGTGAAGAAGAGTTCACGATTGAAAAGTTCGGGACAGTAAGAAAAAACCCTCGATTGGAAAGGAGTGTTTATAAACTTGTATTTAATAATGATGTTGTGGATAACGATGACCTCTTTGTGCGTGCTTTTGATTGCATTCTAGCCGTGTTTAAAGATAACTTGCCAACCGAATGTAAAGTGGGCACAAATATAGTATTGAACGATATGAAGGCCATTTACATCGAGTAAGGTATCCGTATATCTTATGCGGCGAAATAATGCTTGGCCGTATTTACCGTGTAGTGCAAAGCAGTAATGATGTGACTGTAGACTTGACCACGTGTCAGTTTAGTGTTTTGCGCCGTAGAACATAAAGTATTTTGATATATATTTATTTTCAATATATTTAATATAATTGGGTATATATATATATTTTTCATGTACTTATATGTTGCTGAATATACTCCTTCGTTTTGTATATTATTATTTTTTATTTTCAATATTATTATTTTCAATATATTTAATTATTTAATATAACTGTGTATATATATATATATATTTATTATATATATATATATATATTTCCTGTACTAATATACTGATGGTTATACTACATCGTTTTGTATATTTTTTATTATATAGTTGATTATATAGCATAAGAAATACGAACGAGGAATATATATATATATATATGATGAATAAAACCACGAAGGAAAGGAAACACAAAATGGTGCTCAAGCGCTTTCGTCTAATGACATCCTCAGGAACACTGAAGTATATAAAAAGGTTAAGCCTATATATAGGTTACAGAAAGAAAACATAAATAACATACATACACACAAACACACATATATATATATACATACATATCTATATACAAATACATACATACATACATACATACATATATATACAATAAACAGAGAAGTAAAAATAATAAAAAATTAAAAATTAAAACCTTAAAGGATTACCAATGAGGCGTACAGATTGTAAGGAAAAATATCGATTTTTAGCACAAGATCAAATGGATTATAAAAATACAAATTTATACTGGAACTCTGCCGGGTTTTAGCACAATGCTGCCTATGGTCAGGTTTCGATATATATATAAAAAAAAAAAAATAATAAAATGCAAATTAAAAGTTAATCGATTTTTAGCACAAGATCAAATGGATTATAAAAATACAAATTTATACTAGAACTCTGTCCGGGTTTTAACATATTGCTGCCTATGGTCAGGTTTCGATATATATAAAAAAATAAAATGCAAATTAAAAGTTAATAAAGTAGAAGACAAGTTTACCAAAGATTTAATGTTTTACACTTCTTATCTAAATCTGCTTTAAAGGAATTCAACATAACAGGATCGAGTTGAAAAAGACCTTTGCTTATGTCGTGTTACCTTCGTGAAATAATTTTCATATATATATATATATTCCTCGTTCGTATTTTGCTATTATTTTTTATTTTTTGATCATATATATTCCATCGTTTGATTGTATATTTATTTTCTATATATTTCCTGAAATTGATTCCAATAATTCGTCTAAATAAACAGAATGATGTAATGGTGTTTTATTTAATTCTTTTGGTTATAAACGACATTATTATTTAATTATATCAAATGTCTGCCTTGTAAGACGGCTGACGGAATTCTAAACCAATTGTCAAAAATATCTGAATAGGGCAATCTGGCATTTGAAAAGGTAATATATATATATATACACACATCTGCCTTCTAGATCTGCCTTCTAGATATTCTACGTCAACTGGCTGGTTATGCCAACTGGCGGATTAAGCCAACTGGCGGAATATGCAAGAATATATGCCTTAATTAAATAAATAGCGCAATCTGGCAACTCAGACCTAATAGTGTACACCTGAGCAAGCCAATTACGCCTTCTAAGTCAACTGGCTGGTTAAGCCAACTGGCGGATTAAGCCTGAATATATGCTTTAATTAAATAAATAGCGCAATCTGGCAACCCAGCCACTTAAGCCAACTGGCTGATTAGGATCTTATCAGACAGCGGCCGCTCGGGTGAAGTCTTAATATGCGCTTGGCTCCTGCCAAGCGAACACCTCTCTCCTCCTTTTTCTCTCTCTTATGTTAGGTATATCCCTTTGGGGGTGAGGCCGTCCCACCTTCTCCCCGAAAGTGGTCTCCCCCAGCGGGAGTTCATTGCAACTTGGGGGATAACTCCGCCCCCAAGTTGCATAACCTCTTGCAACATTCCCGCATTTGTTGCATAACCTCTTGCAACATTCCCTCATTTGTTGCATAACCTCTTGCAACATTCCCCCTTGTTACATAACCTTATGAAACATGTCCTGTGCAACATTGATCAACATTTGCAATTGCATTGCACTCTCTCCTTTTGCGCCCATTCTACTGATACCTACTATCTTGATGGTTTACAAAGACTGGAAAGTCATTCCAAGGATGATTTCAATGCACTGGACCTCAAGTGGCATAAATCATGCTACTCTTTATTCACCTCTGAAGGCAAACTCAAATGGCTGCGAAGTTAGCAGCAGACCATGGGTGCATCGGAGACCACAAAAAGTGCAGGCTCTCAGGCTTTTCCCCCAAAGCGTAGACGTTCAACACCATGAATGACTGGACCCTCTGCATGTTTTGCCAAAAGAAGACCAGAAAGAAACTGCACAAGGTGGAGACAATGGAGAAGTCAGATGACTTGATCCAGCATGCCAAACACGACCCTGTCATGAACATACCGTTGTCAGCGGTGAGTGATGTGATTGCAGTTGAAGGCTGCTATCATCTGGCATGTTTGGTGACATTTGAGAGACGTACTAGAAAACAAGCGGTGTCAGAGGAGCAGCAAGGGCCTGAAAATGAGTGCATGACGAAGCTGTGCAAAGACTTAACAGTAGGCCTGTCTCGTGGTCACGTATACGACATGGGAGACGTCTGGGACATATACGAGAGTATGTGTAATGACACCAGCATCACCGTGAAATACTCCAGGAGAACAACATTCTACGAAGATGCTCAAAGGCTGCTTGGATCAAACGCCAGCTATGTACGCCCATTGTCAAGGGGCCCGCTGCTGATTTACCCTGGAGAGAGCTCAGATTTCATCATCTCCAAAGCACTGGCTAAGTCTTGTGAACAAGGTCCTGTCACCTCTGAGTCAGAGTCTACTGAAGATGAAGATGCTGATGTCCGCATGTGTGCCACTAGCAGCATATTCCAAGATATGGTACACGTGGCTCTGAAGGTTCGACAAGATCTTCTTGAAACTCCTGGACACTCCGAGACATGGCAAGGTCTTGATCAGGAACATGTTGATCGCGTCATACCCGACAGTCTGTACCTGTTTCTACGATTGCTCTTTGGGGGAATGGATGCTGTGGATGAGGGAAGTGAAGAGGACCAGAAAGTGAACAGAGTGTGTGTAGCATTGCCCAGGACATAGTCTATGCAGTCTCCAACCGACGAAAGTTGACATCAAAACATGTGGGCTTGGATCTTACTCTGCACCAAGCCACCCGCGTGTCAGCTAGAGCTTGTTGCTTGTGGTTGCAAGAAAAAGTGCAAGACAGCGAGATGCAACTGCTTTAGGAAAAGGATGAAGTGTACGACAGCTTGTGGTTGTGACGACAGCGGTTGCTGTAACCTAGCTGGACAGTAGATCTATGTCTCTCTTCCGGGCTGAAATCGAGAGAAGCTGGAATGTGCTGTAAGGAACTAAGAACTGTTCTTATTAAGTGATTGTAATCCACACATTGTGACTGTCAGTGCAGCATTTCGGTGCTGTTCTTCAAGAAACGTGAACTTGTAGATGTTACTAGTGTGTAAACTGTATAGTTATGGGGTTATATTTACTGCTTTGTGATTTAGTTGTGATTATTCTGTTACTGTGAGTACTTAATTCATGCCATCAAACTTATTAGGCACTAATCATGTTAAAATAAATTGTTTTGACGAATAGACTTGCTCAATGTTTTTTTTCGCCAATTAAAATAAAAAATCACAAATTTTTAGCACAATTTCGGTCGTGATTAACTTGAATTTTACCTTGAGTTGGTAATTCGGATGGAATAAGCGTGTCATCATACTTCTTTATCACTAAGTGTGGCAAAATGAAACATTTGGTCAAACCAATTGGCTCAGAATATTTTTTTAAATTAAAATTAGAAAATATAATTTTTTGCGCAGTTTGACCTCGAAAATGACCTTCAAAGCCAAAAGCGAGCGTGGCATCCACCTGCATTTTATTCCTCACCCACAGGTACATTGATTTAGCATGGGTGCCAACTATTAACAAAAAACGCCGTTCAAAGTCGATTTTTTAATTTTGGCCGGTCCACTATTACCTTTGTCTTGGTCTCATTAATACTCATTCCGAATTCTTCCGCCGTTGTTGTCAAGCTATTGACTATTCTTTGCAATCCTTCATCAGTACTACAAAGAAATGCCTTGTCATCTGCAAACCTTACAGATTTGACCAATTTACCTCCCACTCTGATTTCCTCTTCCAGATCTGAGAGTGCTTCCATTATCATTGCTTCGGCATAGATGTTAAATAACACGGGGGACAGGGAGCATCCTTGCCTGACCCCTCTCCCAACCAATCCAGGCTCCGATTCTCCTCCTGCAACTCTAACATTCACAGTCTGTCCAAGATATAGACTTTTTATCAGCCTACGGTCCCTCCAGTCAACATTAATATTATTCAATATTTCCATTAGTTTCCTCCACTGGACTCTGTCAAAAGCTTTTTCAAAGTCAATAAAACAAACAAACATTTCCTGATCATGTTCCAGCACTCTCTCTCCCATCATTCTCATAATACCAATAGCTTCTCTTGTTCCGCATTTTGACCTAAATCCAAACTGATCCTCTCCAATGTACTGCTCAGCTCTGTTCGTTAGTCTTCTGGTTAGTATCCTTAGCATTATTTTTGATGCATGGCTGACCAAGCTTATGGTTCGAAATTCTGAACACTTGGTGGCTCTCGGTTTCTTGGGGATATTAATCATAGAGACTCATAAAGTCAGCAGGCCAATCTCCACTTTCATACATGTTTCTGCACAATACATTCACCTCCTCTCTAGCATCACCTTCAAGACTGTTCAGAAGTTCTGCTGGTACATCATGTGGTCCTATATTTTATAACCCTGCAAAAAAAATCGCATATTAGAATTTACAAAAGTGAAAATGGAAATAAAGGATTCTTGATTAGTTTGTCGAGCATCAGTTGTAGTATTATTAGAGAAATATTTAATAAATCGTTATTTTTGATAGCTTTGAACTGAAATTTGGTTTACAAGTGGATGTTTTATGTATCTTTTACGTGTATAAGTTTCATACTGATTGAAAAATGTTGATTCCGTGGATGTTTTTAGAGTGAACCCTTTTTTTTTGGCAGACGGTGTATATATACTGGGTATTACACACAGACCGTGGCTGGAATAAGGCACTCTCCTGGAAAAATAAAATCTACTATAGTCCGAATTTACAGTGGATTTAATTTTCCCAGAAGAGTTCCCTGTTCCATGCACAGTCTGTGTTAACATAAAAGTTCTCAGGGCACCATTCCGAGTTGTACTATATATATATATTATATATATATATATATATATGGATACGTACTACGGAGTGTACTGCAATATCGTGCATATACTGTATTTGCATTAAGGATAAGACACCGTTAATGTAACAAATCTCGTGCGTGGAATGACGATCTGCATAAGGTACAATTTTTATTAAAATTCTTTATATCAAAACGTGTACAGATAAACATGCTCTTCCATATTATAAAAAAAACGTACCAAAGTTGCTGCTTGTCTTTGTCAACATATAAAAAGTCACTAGGAATGAAACGTTTCGGTGATGACTTGATTGCCACTATCAATTTTAAGTTATATACGAGAGTAATTCAATAAGTATCCGCACTTTTTATTTTCACAATTTTATTTTCACATCTGATAGATTATACTGTAAACACATCACTTCTCAACATAGTCTCCCTGTTTGTCAATACACTTAGTCCAGCGATCTACAAGCTTCCTAATGCCATCACAAAAAAATGTTTTTGGTTGTGTGCGTAGCCAGTCATGCACCGCCTCCTTCAGGTCATCATCGCCTTGGAATCGCTGACCTCTCAAAGCGTCTTTTAGTGGTCCAAACAGGTAAAAATCCGAAGGTGCCAGGTCTGCCAGGCTGGATGGTCGAGAACTTCAGATTTAAGTTCTTGAAGGCATTTTCTAGTCAGTGCAGCGGTATGAGGGCGCGCATTGTCGTGTAACAGAATAACACCTTCCGACAATCTCCCTCTCCGTTTTGTGCGAATTGCTCGCTTTAACTCATACCGAAGCATGTCAGAATACGATGCACTTGTTATTGTAGTTCCACGCTCTAGATAATGTTCAAGGATAGGGCCTCGTGTATCCCAAAACAGTGTTAGCATAACTTTAATTGCTGACGGCTGCGCTTTGAACTTTCTTGCAACGGGAGATGTTGGATGCTTCCATTGCATGCTCTGTCGTTTGCTTTCTGGTTCATAGTGATGGATCCAGGTTTCATCTCCAGTGATAATGCGCTCCAAAAAGTTTTCACCTTCATTATGATACCGCGCCAAAAAACGAGAGCAGACGTCCATACGATTACGCTTGTGCTCTTCTGTCAACTGTTTGGGCACCCATCTTGCACAAACCTTGTGAAAGCCAAGAATGTCATGAACTATCGAATAGGCTGACCCTTGACTGATGTCTAATGAAGAGGCAATTTCTTTTTTTGCTAATCTTCTGTCATCGAAAATCATGGCTCTGGCTTCTTCCTGCTTGTCACCACTGGTTGATGTTGACGGTCGTCCTGAGCGCTGAGCATCTGTCATACATGTCCGACCTTCCTTAAACATTTGAATCCACTCGTACACACTTCGCCGTGGTAACGCATTATTCCCATACTGAGCACATAAACGCGTGTGAATTTCAGCTCCTTTCACGCCTTCTGCCCACAAAAAACGAACCACAGATCTCTGTTCTTCCAGAGTACAAATTGAAAGCGGCGCATCCATGCTCACTACTCGTACGATATGTGACGGCTACGAGTAGCCTAAATAAGCCTATACTGTTGCTAGCCTAAATAAGCCTATAAATCTCAGTTTGGCTCGTTATTACGAGTACATATTATATATACTATATTATCACTAAAATAAAAAGTGCGGATACTTATTGAAGTACCCTCGTATATATATTGGCGTTTAAAGTAATCACAGAGAAATATTTCGGTTTATGCGTCCTTATCTTTTGTACCTTGCATACGATAGTTATGAAAAGTTTACCGTTTGTTTGGAAAAATTTAACAGATAAAAAAATTAGTTTAACTCCAAAATATAATATAAAACATCAAAGAATTTGAGGAAAATAAAAAACAGTTAAAATGAAAAAGTTTTCGTACATTTACTTATAAAATTATTTAATACTTTGTGTGTCCATCTTTTGCGTGAATGACTTCAATGATTCGTTTTGGATATGTTTCTACAAAGTTTCGACACCTCTCAATGGAAATTTTAACTCATTCTTCTAAAGAAAATTGTTGCAATTCAATCAGATTCGTAGAATTCCCCTTGCGGACAGCTTTCTCCAAATCAAACCATAAATTCTCAATTAAATTAAAATCTGGGTTTTGAATGGCCAATTGAGAAGCTTGAAATTCCTTAGTTGAAGCCATTTCATGGTACTCTTACTTTTATGTTTTGGATTATTATCTTGTTGTAGTACCCAATTGCGACCCATTCGCAACTCCCGAAATGAAGATAATACATTTTATTCAAAAATTTCCTGATATTTCTTCGAATTCAAGATTCTATTGATGACGACAAACTTCCCTGAAACAGAAGCACTAAAGCATCCCCAAAGAAGCAAACCACCACCACCATGTTTAACCGTAGGAAGGATGTCTCTTTCCTCGAATCACCAAACATACCGTAGTTCGTTGTTCCCGAATAACTCAACTTTGGTCTCGTCTGTCCAGAGAACTTTCTTCCAGAATGCAAATCCATCGCTTGTGCCCAAACGAGCTTCTTTGTGTGCTTTTCGTAGCAGAGGCTTTTTTCGTGAAACTCCCATGCAAACCGTTCTTTCTCAATGTACGACGTAGAGTAGAGAGATGAACATTGATCTTAAACAGTCTTAATGTTTGACAAATATCACTGCAGTCACTCGTGGATTCGCAGCAGTCATTCTTTCAATCCGTCTAGCTGTACGTTCTGAAACCTTGCAAGGTCATCCACTCTTTGGTAGCGTTTTCATGGTCCCCAAGCTATTTCTTTATAAATGCAGCAACCATCGTAAATGGAATTCGAAGTTCTTCTCCTATCTTCCTATAGCTCTTTCCAGACTTTTAAGCAGCAATAACAAATACCTTAAGATCTGTAGACAGCCTTTTACCACGACAGTAGAATGGCCGCAAATGTTCGAGTGCATATGCAATTGCAATGTTGTTCATGGTTGCAAATTGGTAGGGGTAATGTTGCAATGGGGGTAATGGGGGAGTGGAGTTATGCAACAAGGGGTGGGGGTAACCCCCGAGTTGCATGAAGGGGGGAGCTTTGGGGGAGAAGGGAGGATGACCTCCCCCCAAAGGGCTATCCCTAACCTAAGAAGGTAAACCTTAAAAGAAGAGAGAGAGAGAGAGAGAGAGAGAGAGAGAGAGAGAGAGAGAGACCATCCTTCGCCTGGGACTGCCAGACGCATAATGATGCTCTTGGTCTTCGCACTTGTCTTAGAAAGTCTGGGATTGCCAGATAGCACTATTTACTGTAATTATTTATATATGGAAGGGTTGCCAGATAAAAATATTTACTTTAATTCTTTATATATGGAGGGGTTGCCAGATATTTATTTTAATTATTTATATATGGAGGGGTTGCCAGATAGAACTATTTATTTTAATTCTTTATTTATTAAAGGCAAGAGAGAGATGTTCTCAATGCTTAGAGGGGGTTGCCAGATAGTACTATTTAATTATTTGGAGAGATGTCACACACACACACACACACACACATTGTATAATTTCCAGTTAAAAAACAATTCACTTCCAAAAGAATTTCAGTCTTAATGTACACACGTAAGTTATCTGTATCAAAATTTCACTCGTGTTTCATTAAAATAACAGGTGCCACCAGTTTCTCAGGTGCACCTACGGGGTACGGATTGTTCTTCATCAAGTAGGGTTATAAAGAGCAGAAGTCGTAGTAATGGAGTTTCACGCCCTCCGTACGCGGTAAGTATAGCTTGAAGGGATTTGTACGCCCTCCAAACAAGCTATCACCGCATCTGGGAGGATCCAACACCATTGAACGCTTGATCGTGTTTATTTCATCACGATACTGTCCATCTGTTTCCATCCGTGCATCATACTCATGCCCCCACACGATCTTGTGAGTGAACTGGGTGCCTATAAACTGATCGCGGGTGCGGGTCCATGCAAAACTGTCGGCAGGAGATCTACCGTAGATATCTCCTACGATTCCACACTCAGGACGTGGGCATCCTTGCCGCAAGCAACCGTTAAAGGAGTATGCGGTCTTCTCACCAGTGGTTGGATCCTCACTTAGACCATCAACCCAAAAAATGCGACCAGTGACCTTAATGGGTACCTCCCCCGTGTTGCGGGCATGTTTTATGTATACACCAGTTTGCTGCTGTATGTGTATGAGCCAGTAAAGAGACTTGTGTCCATAACTGCAAGGGTTGTTTCTGTGAATGACAGCTAAGGTGTCTTTAGGCATGAAATTGTTCTTGAACACCGTGAAGCATAATGAGGCGATCGTGGTTGCGACTTGCAACGGAACGCAGTTGAAACGGTCTATGTACATTGTACATCCTTCTAAAGACCTGGAAACATATTCTAAGCACGGGCACATCATTCATGCAATAACGCTCACATTCATCAGCTATATTATAAGGATTATCTTCATTAAAACTGTTGTAGTAGCGGTCAAAATCTTCACGCTCACTATCATTCATGTTGGCGTAGTTAAAGTAATGTTTGGGGGAGGGGAGGTAATCCTACGTAATTTAAAGTGTCGCTAGTGAGGAAAGTGTAAGGGAAATATCCTTTTGAAACTTCGGCGGCTATGGCCATTACCTTGGATAGCTTTGCTAATTTACAAGGTGTGAATAATAAAGTGTCTTTAAACTGTACATTACCGCTTATTTGCATCTACATAAGTGTGTTTCCTCTTTTCAAGGGATCGCCTGTAAATATCTCCGATGACTCGTGCTCAAGCAGCTCCTTATAAAGGAACTGTGTGTCAAATTTTGCCACGTTATGGGCAAGAATATAGTCATTTTTTTTAACTTGTCCGCTAACTTGACAATATAGGACACAAAGAGTTTCACAGGGCTGTTGTGTGCAATCGCTTTAAAAACGTTTGTCCGTTTACCACATTTTTGACACCTATCACACTCAGCCTCCATGCACTCATCGCAGATAGTCTGACTTACAATTAGATGTAGGATAACCTCTTTGGTTTCAGCAACCGTATATGTTTCTATATCGTAGTACACAGTTATAGAAGGTCTACTTTTAGGCTTAGCATCTTTCATATAACATACATGCTTTACACCATCTGCCTTATATTTCTCATGGTATTTAAGACAATGAATTTCATCACATGTATGCTTGAATTTCCCCCAATTATCCATCATATGAAACATACCACATTCACAGATTCTCATTTTCCTGCACGTGCCAAATGACTTATGGAGCTCAAAGCAATTATTATTCAAAAATGTACGTCTACACATATTACAATCCTTCTTCTCAGCTTCAACTACACGACTTTCACATTTGGAGTTTCTACATTGCTCACATACTATGTGGCATTCCTAACAATGTTTCACTATATCATCCGCAAACTCAAGACATCCCTTACACAAATCATGATGCCTTCCATATTTTCGACTTTCATCATAACTCGCGTAAAGGTCCCTTATATTACGGATGGGGAGATACGATGACCCTGACAGTCCTAAAATAAGTAGGGGTCTTGTACGATCTCTCACTGCTTTTAAAAATATACACAGTCCTACGACGATCATCCATTCCAAATACAACTATACGAGCATTCATTTCCTGCTCTACCCTTCTCAGCTCTTCAGGACCCATATTACAGTCAAACTCAAGCTTGCAATCGGAAGCCAGTTTACGGGCACGCTGCACAATTGTAGGCAACCAAATTTTCTGGCCACCGTATTTAGTACAGTAAACATACAGGCCAAGACTAATGCTATAAAGCTGCAACCACGCTCGGTGTTTATATGCCGTCTGTAAATATCCTGCGAATTGAAGTTAAGAGTATAAGGTGTGGCACTATGACCCGCAACACGGAATACACGGTCAATATCTACCGTAAAGTTGTCCATATTGAAGGCTGTACTACTTTGAGATGCTTGCATTGTATGGCCTAATATATATTCTGTAACTACAGCTGCCAAGCGTCTGAATGGTACTACTGCCCAAAAATCATCTACATCCCCGTCATCTGACCCCGAAACCAAAGGACAACCTCGTCCTGACTTCACGTTCGTCGCGGTTCTGAAGGACAAACCTCTCAATACGTTCAACTACGTGCTGTAGTCCGTGTTCAACATCATTGCTATACAGGGATCCAGGGTCAACCCTGACTATGTACCGATTTCTAGTCAGGGCTGGGGTGGGGATGGCGGTGCGCAGCAGTTAGGATGTTATACCATCCTCTACAGAACGAGAAGCTGCTGCTGCTGCTGTGGAGGATGTGCCCGGAATTGAACAGGAATAATGGGACGTATTTTTATTTGAGGAAGGAGCTAGTGTGAGCGTTATGTTGTAAGACGTAGAGGGTTGAGGCTCTATTACTGGGGGTCTAACAACCGGTGCACTCCTGGTACGCTTTATACCTGCGGGGATGGATTCTGTAACAACAACTACACTGTCATCGGAGTCGTCTGTAATATCGATGATGGGTACTTAATGCTGTACCTCGTTGTCATTCACGGTTCTGTGGAAGAAGAGGAAAAACAAGACTAGAATATAAGGAACACCACTTAAATTTTTATTATATTTTGTAAGTGATCCACTTAGGAGTGTGACATGTTAGAGATGGATTCTGTAGAAAAATTCAGGTTCACGAGCCTGTCCACGTGTATTATATTTGGCCCTACAGGATGTGGTAAAACTGTGTTTATGCTTAAAATCATTAAAGAAAAGGGAGAGATGTTCTCAAAATTTGTACATAAAGTTATATGGTGCTATTCGACGTACCAGTCAGTATTCAACGAGTACCAAGATGATATTCTGTTCCACGAAGGTGTATATGACGTTAATTCGTTAAAGGAAATGAACATACAGTCATTGTAATTGACGATCTCATTTTGGAAATGGATAAAACGTTTGCCGAGACATTTACAGTGTTCTCCCACCATCTTAACATAAGCGTGTTCTTCATCAATCAGAATCTATTTTTCAAAAATAGATACATGCGCGATGTGTCGTTAAATACACAATATCTAGTCTTATTCGCGCAACGTAGAGATGTATCACAAATTGAGGTATTAGCCAATCAAACGTTCTCGAATCAGCGTAAGGAGTTTTTGGAATTTATAAAGAAGCTACAAGTCAACGTTATGGATATTTGCTTTGTGACCTTCACCCGCGAAACACGTTTAGGGTGCTTCTAAGAACGAATATATTCCCAAACGAGCCTGAAACGGTGTATATTCCAGAATGACAAAGAGGATAAAGAAATATTATAAACTAATAAAAATCTATCATCGATGCCCCGGGCATTGCAACAGATGTTTGTTAAAAATATTGACTCGGACTTTTTAAAATGCATCTGTGAAATCTGTCTTAACGTTGTAAAATGTAATATATGAATGAAACTCCCTCAGAAGGCTTGCCTACGCCGTTACAAGAACATAATACATACACTTGCATGAGCATGGCGACATAGGACCTGGGGCCAACGCTACAGATGACCATTCAAAGAATAGCGGGTCGAACCCACAACATATCGAACATGTATTGAAAAGCAGTCTCCTACATACATTGAGGAATAAAGGCTAAAGTCTATACTCTATTGAGTGAGGACCCCATTATACAGTGGACCGATACAGGCGAGATCGTTGTGGAAGAAACAAAGGTACAGGGCTCGAATATCGTCGACATCGTCCGTGATCTGGTGAGAAAGTGGGATAGGCCCTTACCATCAGGATGGAAGCATATTAAAGCGAGACTACAACAAATAAATGTCTCCAAAATATTGATGGAAATCTGAACAGGTTAAAAGACTTGGAACAAGCATCGCATGTACCACAACTGAGCACGCCATCACCCCCAACGGTAGCATCTCTGAAGAGGAGAAAGAAGAGACCAAACAACAACGGTCAACCCTCTCCACGTGCCTTTAAAATACGCAAATGGCTAACATATTAAGAAAACGTTATTATGATATTTCTAGCCCAGCCTCCTACGGCGGTGTTGATAGACTGTACAGAGGTGTTTATAATGATGGAGTGGGGAAAAAAGATGTTGAGAGGTTTTTGCGGGAGCAGGATGCTTATACACTTCATAAACCGGTGAGAAAAAGGTTTAAAACAGCCAGGACAACAGCGGCTTCGATTAACTCTATTTCGCAAACGGATTTAACAGATATGCAAAGATATTCTGTGTATAACAATGGCTACCGCTACATCCTATTCATAATATGATAGATGTGTTCTCTAGATACCTGTGGTTAATTCTCCTGAAAAATAAATCGCCTGAAACAGTTGCTAAAGCTACCAAAACGCTGCTGTTGAAAGAAAACAGGATTCCAGGTATTTTTGTACAGATATGGGGAAAGAATTTATAGGCCGAACTTTTCAGAACATGTTGACAGAGTTTATATCAGCTACTACACTAGCAATTCTAGACATAAGGCCTCTTTAGCTGAAAGAGTTCAACGTACCATAAAGGAACGCATGCACCGCTATTTTACACATAAAAACACATACAGATATATAGGCATTCTGGCGTCACTGGCCTTATCATACAACCGTTCACACCATCGCACACAGAACGTGAGGTGAGAAGAGATATTCATAGAACCATGCCACACTCTACACGTTTAAAAATCAGTGATTAGGTAAGGCTGTCGCGTTCGGGTAATAAATTCTCGAAGGGATTTGAGCAAGATTGGACACGTGAGATTTTTAAAGTTAGGGCTATGAGACCTAAAGGTGAGATAATGCTGTATTACGTTGAAGATTTGGATGGGGAAGAAATCGCAGGAGGCTTTTACCGTGAGGAGTTGTAGAAAGTGACATTTAACTTAGGAAAAAACGTGTTTAAAATTGAAAAAAATTTAGGCAGCAAAGGTTCAGGAAAGAGAAAAATGTACCTGGTGAAATGGTTAGGGTACTCAGAAAGCTTCAACACTTATATAAAAACTGATGCAATAATGAAGCTTAAATAGTCACACTACTGCCCTCTTCTTCTCTGTCTGTAAATCCTAACAACACTCTGGCCAACTTTGTAACAGAACTCCATGGGCCCGTTGAATTGGATCGTGATTCGTATGAGTTGGGGATATGCGAAATTCAGCTGAACACCCTCTTTTTAAGTATTGATTGTAAAGAACCCGTTTTTACGGTTCTTAGAGACCTTGATGAGTGTGAAAAAACCGGGGTAATTCCGGATGAAACCATGCGTACCGCCCGGAGTGGGGATGCACGGTATTACACTACAGTAGTAACACTAGGCCCGGGCCATTATGGTGCGGCTGAGGATGTTGTGAGAGACTTAAACGTTAGTTTAAAAAGCTCAAATCTTACGGCTGATTTAGTATACGAAATCGTGAACAAAGAAACCGCTGCACACACTCTGACCCTAAAATCACAAGCTAACAGAAATATTAAAGACAAGGGCTGTTCAAAATTATAACCGAGGGGCGATATGGATCAGCCCTCCAAAGAGACACCTTTCACGAAGTACAACAGGATTTGTCCAGCCTAATATATCAGCTGAAATTGGAGAAATTGGGTGATGGCTATCCACCCCCAGACATGTGCTATATTTACAGCAACATCGCGGAGCATCAGATTGTTGGGGGTACTCAAGCGCGCCTGCTTCGTATCGCTCACATTTCCAATCATAGAGGACAGAGCTTGAGCATTACATATGACAAACCTCACTATGTGAATGTCGCGACCAATCTATTAACCAATATCTCAATATATGTATATAAGAACGATTGAGGGGAAACGTTTCCCATTCGGTAATGGGAGCTTAACGGTGAAGCTCCACTTTCGTCGCACTGAGTTATAATGGAACGAAAGCCTTTCACAGTCTATCGTGGGGTGAGATACCATCATGGGAGTGGGCTTGGATCCAATTTTTTCAACTATACTACGTACGGCTGTCGCCTTGCTGAAGGGGGGTGCCAGATATCTCGGGAGAAAAGAGTTACAATCAGGTTTTAACACGGTAGAAGACGTAATGGCGGGGGCTAGACCTAAAAAAGCTCTAAAAAAGCACTTAAAGCGTACACGGGACGAAATCCTCAAAGATGCAAACAGAAAAATGCGTGGTGGTGGGAAGAAGAAGAAGAAGGGGTTACCAGCACGTGGCGTTAAACGTAAAAGGACATCAAAAAAGAAGTGTTCTAAGCGAGTGAAACCTATGGTTGATAATTTTTTTAAATGATATAAGCTAAGGACATTACTCTCATGAATCATAGGTTGCTTACTACTTGTCGAGAGAGGTGACACTATTTCTGGCTCGTCATGGCACGTTTCACCCATCCGTGTAGTTCACAATGTTGTGAATCGGAGCTGTCCCTCTTTGACATGCCCCCAACTCAAGTTTCTATTGAGCACAGTGATTTTATTACGAAAAACCCGTTAAACACAATTAGTTCCCCGAGTGCCAGCTCGGGCCCTTACTTTTTTGATCCAAGCTGCGTGCATATGTACGCTAAACTGCATATAACACAATCAGATGGAACGGATTGTGATGGTAAATACATTTCCCGAAACAAACTTTCTACACTCCATATTCAGCCAGTGTGATGTGTATTTAAATCAGGTCAACATCTCTGCAGGAACGGGTTATTATCACCTACGAGCCTATCTGAAAAATGCTGATCTTTTCCAAAGAAGCGAAGGATACCTTTTTAAGTGCCGAGGGTTATTATCAGGCTAAAGACCAAAGCAGTATAAAGGACAAATTTACAAATTCTAAAAAGATGTACAAATGTTTTGGGCGCCTGCATATAGACTTCACATTCCAGGAGAAACTGCTTGTGAATGGGGTCGATATGAAATTAAAGCTCACTCGCATGAATCCTGAGATCTGTTTAAATCTGGCTGATCAAGAAGAGGGTGAAAAGCCAGTTGTGATTCATATTATGGAAACATACCTTCGCGTACGCCGTGTGAAATAAAGTTCGCTTAAACAGTTAATAATTGAAAAAAATTTATGACATGCCACAGTAAAATACCCAATTAACAGAGTACAGATCAAAATATACACGGTGCCCGCAGGGTTGGCATCGAAACAGATAGAAAACATCGGCCTTGGAGCTCTACCTAAAAGGTTATTAAATGGCATGCAGGACCACGCTTCTGTGTATAGGAAATATAAAAAGAACGCCTTCAAATTCGAGAATTTCGGCCTTAAAAATATAACTTTATATGGCATAGCGTTGGGGGGGAACATTGGAGACGGATTATTCATCAGACGCTGTGTTCTCGCTTTGCTCGAGAGCTTGCCTTATAGTAATCTTGCCCATATCGCCAGTGCCTGTGATGAGCTAGGAATTGGTGTAACGCAGAAAGAATTAATTCTTCGATCAATTTAACCTTTATCCGTTTGACATCACTCCTGACTTATCTGCTAGTGAAAATACACACTTAAGTCCACAGCAGGGTGGAAACATTTCAGTCAGACTCGAATTCTCGAAACCTCTAGACGCCCCTATTAGTGTTAGTATACCTCGAATCACGACCCTAATAGAAATTGACAGATTCAGGAGTGTAGTCACTGACTTTTAAAATGAATGCGAATACACTCCAGAGAATAATGAATAGTGACCGAATCACACGCTCCAAATTTATCGGTGAGTTTGCGAAGAATGAAACATTGAAATTACCAACTACGAGAGACTGTGGCGCACTTATTGTGAACACAGATGTTATTGGTGGCGAAGGGATTCATTGGATAGCTATCTACTTTAAAAATAAGGAAAGAATTTACTACTTTAACTCGATGGGGACTCATCCTTGGAATAACTATTATTGTATAATTTCTCGAACAGATGCATATCCCCGAAATTGTCTGGAATCCTTACCGATTCCAGGGATATTTTAGTAATACTTGCGGCATGTACTGCCTTTCATTTCTCTTACACATGGCACGTGGAAAGGAATTTATAATTTTTAAAAATTATTCGACCCGTGTCACACTGAGCGGAATGATGAGTTGGTATGCAGGCAAATAAAAACGTTTTCCGTTTGTGCGTACTCGATGTATTGTATGATACTTTACGCGTATATATATATATATATATATATATATATATATATATATATATATATATTAGACCGGCCCAGGCTCATAAGGGTGAAAAATATTTTTTTCTTTTCTTAAGTCTCCCATGGAATTTGTTAAGCGTGTCAATAGAAAGTTTTGAGTGAAGTTTCAGCCCGATTCGATAGTATTTAGTGGTGCCGACAGACTCTGAAATGTGTAGTTTTTCCGCACCACCCAGAAGGTAACTACAACAGGCGCGTTTCTTTTTAAGTGGTATCCCCCAATAGGCCTAATCCACTTTTTTTAATGTTAACTCATGATGTTGATGTGCTTCCTGTCCTTATCATCAATTTCTTTCCCTCTGGAAACCGCTCTCGGTGTTTTTCCACGACATGAAGGAGGTACTGCAGTTGTTCTTCGTTTTTTGTGAGATAACTGCTGAAAATCTGAATTAATGAGACCGCTCTCTCTGCATTATCGTTTACAACATTCATTGTTTTAACATATTCCTTAGCTAATTTATAGTCGTCCCTGTTATCCCATTCTGTAGGATCTACTTCGAGAAAAGTCGATTGAAGGGACAATTTCTCAAAGAAGGAGCGACTTGAGCTTGTGACAAAGTCCGCCAGATTTTTCTCTAGAGGGTCATCATGAGTGTGGTCAAAAGCAATTCGTTTTTCTGGTATTTCTGAACCAGGTCTTTCCAATGCCTGAACCATCTGCCGTTTCACTTGCAAAGTTATGCCATCGTCAAAAAAGGCAAGCGACACAAGTTATTCATTTAGATACCAGAGGTGACGGCATAGTGCTTTGCTAGCTATTGCTAAGAGTTCCTTATCATCATATTACTGAAGCTCTTGTAGATACTCCAAATCGGTTCTTGGTGCAGAAGATGTGATGGGAGCCGCAAACCATTTTGGCACATAAAAGCGAACAGCATGGCGAGAGAAGCGTTCCATTGCACTCTGTTCCTGTTTTGTCAGGTTGAACTGCGAGCGAAACAATACAATTTTGATGGCGTAAATCACTCGTGACATCCACCTAGCGCGATGTAAAGCCCCAGGTTGACGAAAATGTACTTCTCCTGAGGGAACACCACCTAAATAAATAATTGATAATTCAAGAAGTTCGCGATAATCCGCTCTTGGGTGACATCTCGCAAGCTGTTCTTCGCACAGTGCGAGGATTTCTGCCTTCCACGGCATGTTTGTATTGGCAGTTTCAAATCTTTTATCATCCATTTGTTTCCAGGAATTCTTGAAACGTTTGAAAAGTAATATATCCAGTCCCGTTGAACCACTGTAACACTTCTGGAAGACGTCTGATATCACAATTTCATTAATATGGTGCCGACAGGCCAAAGAAAGGAGTTTTCTATCAAGCTTACTTTCGATTATCATGCAAGCGCCCTTTTGTGGCCACTATTGCTAGCGGTAGTATCAAAACACATTACTTGAATACATTCTCGCAAATTCCAATCGTCTAAGCATTCTAGAACTGCTTCTGCAATTCTTTCGCCTTCTCCAGAAGCAAGTTTGGGTACTGTTAGAAGCTTAGACTTTCCTCCACCGGATACAAGAATAGCTAGCCTATCTATATTTTCATGACCTGTTATATCTTGCATTACTTTACCATCCCAATGAATGGTAAGCGGAACGTCAGAGGTAAAGGTTTGCTTAATGTCATCTGCAATTTTTTTTGCGTACAACACTCCTCGCCCTCTGTAGAGTACGTCTGCTCAAAACAACTTTGTCAATATCATGTCCAAGAGAAGTTGCAGCAGCTGAAAGCACCATAACAGCACTACGATAACTTGTTTTTTTTCGATCTAATGTCATTGCCAGATCAGGTGTTACGATGCGCTTACGTTTATTTGATATTGTGCTGCTTGAAGGTTTGGATGTCATTTCAGGAGTGTACGATGTGCCTGGCTCTGGTTGCTCATCACTACTACTGCTTGAACTGCTATCACTGAACTGAACAACAGCTGATGACAATTTCTTTCGCAATGCCTCGGCTTCTTTTAGTGCAGCTTGTCTCTCATCTCTTTTCCGTTGTCGCATTTGCTTAGCGACCAGTTTCTTATCAATATCAGTCATGTAACCTCGCCTCCCTTTTTTTCTTTGAGCTTGTAGGAATGATCTATCTTCCTCATTTGACATCATTTGTAGAGCATTTGCGTGAGCTATATCAAAAAGGTTATCTAAACTACCTTGGAATTCAGTTTCTTTTTAAATTTGATTTTGATTACGGTTTGATTTTGATTTTTTGAGTGATCTTAACCCTTTGAGGACCAAGGGACATATTTGTCCCAAGGAAATAATAATATAAATTGTACAATGATGCAACGTTTCTACAAATACATCTACATGTTTATACAGGTATCGTTTAGTTGTCGGAAAATTAACCCAAAAATGGGTCATTTAAGTGACTATAGTTACTAATATCTAATTATAAAACAATAAAACTTAAACTTTTAAGTTCAAAGAAACGTATACTGGTCGTCAAAGGGTTAAGTTCTCATACATTTTTAAAATTTTTGTTAGTACATGCTGTTTGGCTCTGGTGGATATTTTCGCCTTGTCCCAAATCTCAAAAATTCAGTTTAAACTATGTTGGATGCTTGTTTCAATGTTTTTTTTACTGTTTGTGAGACAGAAAAGCCGACATAGTATATCTCCATTGGATGGAAGCTCCTTACTGCTAATTGTGTTAATTGGCTGTCCAATCAGCCATATTTCAGTTTTTCTTTTTGTTTTAATTGAATCTGACATGGTGAAGGATAAAATCTGCAAATATTAAGGGAAAACACTTGCGCAGCAATCTCTCCTGCGTCTTTAACAATACTGACGCGAACAGCGAGCCTCCCACTTTTCTCCGTAGCCAATGACGTCACCAGTAATGACGTCAGGTCAAAAGACGTGTTTCTACTCAACATACACAGTTACACAGTGAAACATGTGGAACACAATGCACGAGAGTGTGAACAGGCATGGTTTACACACAATATTTGTAGTACGAATTACAAAATAAATATATGATGAATAAATGTAATAAATAAATGAAAATAAATGAAATTTAGTGTGCGAATATATTATGATGGTGGTAACAATTTTAGGGGGTGAGACTTTCACTTTTCAAATAAAAGTTTTGGGGGGCCAGTCTAATATATATAAATAACCTTTGGTTAACCTTTGATTAACCTTTGGTTCGTTTCCGCCCGAATTGTTCATTCTGACGAAGGTCAAGCTTTTCACACCACCTTAGACCTACAGTTTAACGTGGAATCCGAACCACGCCCATCAGCAGTCCAGCGCCTTAACAACTAGGCCACCTAGGGTACCCATTTATCTACCAACCACTTTCTTTATTGTGTGAAAGGATGAACAGCTGGGTTTTGCTGCGCGCCGGCTTCCGTCGGGTCTCGAACTCGGGGCCGATGGATTCGTATTCAGCGACGCTAACCACTACACCACCGAGGAGCATATATATATACAGGGTGTCCCATAAGTTCGGCATCATAGGAAAAAAAAAAAAAAGGCAAAACAAAAGCTTTTTTTACAGAACGTGCTCATATGTCCACCAATGTTTTCAATACACAAATTCAGACGCGATACCCAGTCAGCAAGCACACGATGAATGATGTCAGGAGTAATGGTGTTACATGCCCCAATAATGCGCTGCCGCAAATGTTCAACACTCCTAATTTTCTCTGCGTATACCAGCGCTTTCAAGTGGCCCCAGAGATAAAAATCTAGTGGCGTGAGATCCGGGCTTCTAGCTGGCCATTCAACAGGCCCTCGACGTCCTATCCAATGACCAGCGAATTGTTGGTACAGGTATTCCCTTACTTGGGTGCTGTAATGTGCGGGAACGCCGTCTTGCTGGAACCATGTTTTGAAATTTCCTTCTTCGTTCAAGACACTGGGAAATGCTTCTTCCTTGAGCATACGGAGGTAGGTGCCTCCAGTGGCATGTTCATCGAAAAAGAGGGGGCCTATGATGCGATCCTTCCAAATGCCACACCATACCATCACCCGAGATGCACCTTGTTCCTTTGAAGAGGTATACCAGTGAGGGTTGTTTTGAGACCAGTAGCGGGTGTTCTGTCGATTTACCTCACCATTTCCATAAAAAACAGCCTCGTCACTGAACAGAATGGTGGACGGGAAATTGGCATCCCGAGCATAAATTATGGTTTGTAGAAATAGAAAAAATATGAATTTCTCCTATGATGCCGGACTTATGGGACACCCTGTATATATAACGAGTAATTGCAACAATCGCGTGTAAAATATAAGGTGTTTTCAATAATACTAGTTTTGTGCTCTGTAGCTCATTTAAAATGTTAATGGATGCTAATTATGTAACTAATTTAAGTTCATTATGAAAATTGTACTATTTTATAAAACATTCCTTATGATTCTAACATTTAATAAATTGATGAAAATACATTGCGTCTTGTTCTTACCCGAAACACAAGAAAAAGAAAAAACTTACATTAGTTCCCTGACGACTTGGAATTCGTTGGATCGGGAGTGCTGTATTACTTCGACCTCCCTATTTAGATCACTGTCCGCGACTTGCGTTTCTTCAAAACTATCACGAAAAGATTCTATAACACGATTTAGTTCCTCATCGGTCCTTTAAAGAGAAAGGATACAGTTGTAGACGGAAGTTGTTAAATTAATTTGATTAGTTTATACATTTTTCTGAATCTTTTTTTAATAAAAAATCCACTTTTTTTCCATAAAAAATACACACAGAGTACATATATACACACACACTAAAGTTGATAATTAAGAGTGTATATATATATATATATATATATATATATATATATAAACTGACAGACCGCTTTAGGTCTACCAGGCGCCTGGTAAGAAATATATATATATATTCTCTTAATTATCAACTTTAGTAGTTCTAAAACAGATACTTTAATTTGCAGGGATCGTCTGTCGACGCGGCTATATCATTCGAGTTGAAATAAATTCGGAATATATCTGTAAAGTAGAAATTTGAGTACCTTTTAAGAGAAAATGTAGAATAATAATAAGTAGTAAGTCTATTCATTCACATATACTCTGATACATTTTTTTTATTGTGGAAAAGGATGAATAGCTGGGTACGCTCGGCACGGCCTACCGACACTGGGACCCGAGCCCCTGGCAGATAGCTTTACACTTCAATATGTGATTATTATGGATTTTATAAAAATAATTAACACTTGCAAAAGAATCTTCATTATTATAATGTTTAATATGATTCTCACGCTTTGCCTATAACATATACTTCCATATATATATATATATATATATATATATATATATATATATATATATTAGACTGGCCCGCCAAAACTTTTATTTGAAAAGTGAAAGTCTCACCCCTAAAATTGTTACCACCATCATAATATACTGGCACACTAAATCTCAACAACATCTGTGTACGTTTAGTGGTGCCGACAGCCTCTTGTATTTTTAATTTACTTATTACATTTATTCATCATATATTTATTTCGTAATTCGTACTACAAATATTGTGTGTAAACCATGCCTATTCACACTCTCGTGCATTGTGTTCCACATGTTTTACTGTGTAACTGTGTATGTTGAGTAGAAACACGTCTTTTGACCTGACGTCATTACTGGTGACGTCATTGGCTACGGAGAAAAGTGGGAGGCTCGCTGTTCGCGTCAGTATTGTTAAAGACGCAGTGAGAGATTGCTGCGCAAGTGTTTTCCCTTAATATTTGCAGATTTTATCCTTCACCATGTCAGATTCAATTAAAACAAAAGAAAAACTGAAATATGGCTGATTGGACAGCCAATTGACACAATTGACAGTAAGAAGCTTCCATCCAATGGAGATGTACTACGTCGGCTTTTCTGTCTCACAAACAGTAAAAAAACATTGAAAGAAGCATCCAACATAGTTTATGCTGAAATTTTTGAGATTTGGGACAAGGCGAAAATACCCACCAGAGCCAAAGAACATTTTCTTACCTTTCTTACTTTCTTACCAGGCGCCTGGTAGACCTAAAGCGGTCTGTCAGTTGGGAGCCCTCGGACGAGACCCCTCCATGCCTCACGATCTCCACACATCACGTTCGCCCGTTCGAGACTGATTCCACACTTCTCGACAGCATTCTTGATGTTATCCATCCATCGGATCTTGGGTCTTCCAACTGGTCTTCTGTTTTGAGGGGCCCATTCCAGCATTCTTCTTGCTGTCCTTTCCATCGGCATTCGTTGAACATGCCCGTACCATCTCAGTTGGTTCCTCTCAATATTCTCAATTAACCGAAGTTACACCCAATCGCCTTCTTATTTCAGTGTTCCTTATTTTATCCAATCTACTTACTCCTTCTATCAATCTCAGGACCCTCATTTCAGCTGCTTGCAGTTTTTTCCTCGTCCTTGTGTTTAGGGCCCAAGTCTCGCTACCGTATAGTAAGACTGGTTTCAATATTGTTGAGTATATATGCGTCTTTACCTTTTTAGGGATGTTTTGATCTTTCAATAGAGGGTACAGGAAGGAAACATTTCTGCTATATTTAGCAATTCTTTCATTCACCTCTGCATCCATACCCGCATCATTTGCTATCACACTACCAAGGTATTTAAATGTGTCCGTCTTTTTCATTTCCCCTCCCCCAACAAAGATTCCATCCTCATTCGCTCCCGTCGTTACCACCATATATTCATTTTTATCATAATTCAGTTTCAGTCCATACTCTCTCAATCTCTCATCCCACCTCTGCATAATTCTCTCCAGGGATTGTGCTGTGTTAGTCCCAACAACTACATAATCAGCATATCCAAAAATTTCTATTTCCTCTTCAATTTCCTCAGTTATGTGTTCCATAACCCTGTTGATGTAGGCAATAAATAAAATAGGTGACAGAACATTCCCTTGTTTAACTCCTGTACTTACACCAAACCATTCCTCCGATCCCACCACCGTGCTCTGGGAGGCCCTATAGGTGCTCATTACTGCTCTCAAAAGCCAGGGTAGCACTCTCTCACTCAGAACCACCCACAGCTTCTCCCTGGACACACTATTAAATGCCTTCTCCAAATCCAAAAAACATATGAAGCGGTCCAAATGGAATTCTCGGCTCTTCTCAAGATATTGTCTTATGGCTGAAATTTGATCTATAGTACTCCGGCCTGCACGAAAGCCACATTGATACTCCAGTAACACAGGTTCCAGTATGTTTCATATTCTATGTTCCAAAATCCTTTCATATATTTTTGCCACATGACACATCAAAGATATGCCACGGTAGTTTTGACATTCCTGCTCACTTCCCTTCTTTTTATATATAGGACATATAATTGCTCTGCCCCATTCTGCCGGTACAATTCCCTGCGACCACACCACCCGGAAAATGCTTAGCAGCCAGTCCACAGCAGGGTCATCAGCTGCTTTTAGTGTTTCTGTGACAGTTGCATCCGGTCCGGGAGCTTTATTATTCTTCATCCTCTTTAGTGCTTGAATAACCTCCTCTCCAGTGATCTCTCTGTCCCCCTCATGCTCCTCATGATTTACCCGCTCCTCCCGTCTCACCTCATCATATTGGTTCTCGTTATTTAAAAGATATCTAAAGTATTCGTTCCAGCGTGCGGTCACTTCGCTTTTATCAGTGAGGACTTCACCATGTGCATTTTTAATTGCCAATGTTGTTTTCTTGCTTTCTCCATTTTTATACTTCTTAGCCATGCTGTACAGTAACTTCTTCGAGCCTTGAAAATCCTCTTCTAAGTCTTTACCTATTTTCTACCACACATAGCGTTTCGCTCTTCTTTTAACCTCGTTGGTGTGGTTTCTCATTTGGACATATTCTTACCTTGTTTGCTCATTTCTATCCTTAAGCCATCTCCTAAAAGCACGCATCTTATCTGTCACTGACTCCTTTACCTCCTGGGTCCATCATGCCGTCATTTTCTTTTTTGACCCTCCAACTGCCCTTTCTCCAATCACATCTCGCTGTATTCCTTCCATCGTTCTCCTAAACTCAACCCAAACCTCCTCCACTGTTTCCGTAGCTACCCTTTGTTCGAAAGCCTCCTCAGTTCTAGTTATAATCTCTTCCAATTTTTCTGGTATATTCTCCGTGCACACTCTTCTAGGCTTTTTTATATTTTGTGGTACTGAAAGCAAAATTTTGGCTTTAACAAGTCTATGATCCGAGTCAAAAGACACAGATGGTACTACTCTTACATCTTTCACCAATGATTTTTTATCCACGACAGTAAAGTCTATCTGAGACTTCTTATCATAATTTCCGGTTCTACTATTCCATCCATACCACGTATAGAGATGTGATTCCTGGTGCTTAAAAAATGTGTTCATTATACTAAGAACATTTCTTGCACAAAAATTTACCAGCATTTCCCCTTCCAAATTTCTCTCTCCCACACCAAGTGAAGTGCCCCGATCACGTCTTCATTGCCGCTTCGATCTCCACCCACATGGCCATTTAGGTCTCCCATCAAAATTCTTGGTCCATAAGGCAACCCGTCTATCATTCCCTGAAGATCCTCATAAAAAGTTTCCTTTTCCTCCTGTGATCTTCCACTCTGCGGTGCATATGCCTGGATTACAGATAGTCTCTCTCCGTTTAGGCTCAAGGTCACTCCCATCAATCTCTCACTCTTCATTATCACTTCAGCAACATGTTCAGAAAATCGGGGGACAGTATAATTGCCACACCCAATCTGGTGTCCTCTTCTCTGCCCTTGTATATGCACTTATAATCATTGTGCAGTACCTTGGTTCCTTCACCTCTCCATCTGGTTTCTGCGATTCCCATAATATGTACAGATTTCGATTCCATGAACTCAACTATTTCTTCGCATTTATCTCTAAGTGTTCCGACATTTATTGTAGCAATCCAAAAGAAAGTCCGTTTTCGCGCCAAAGTCGTAACCGTGGTCCGTCCGTTCCGAGGCTCTCTACGTTGTACTTGATCAAAACAAAAACCACCAGAGGCTTGCTAGGCCTTTCCTGGTTTGTTCGAAACTACTAATTAATACCTTCCGGATGCGTAATGCCCCCCGCAGGTTACAGAAGTCTCTTTCCAGATTTCCAGGCAGACATTCCAGTCGGTTTAAGTTGCTACACCTCGACAAGGTTACGTAGTTTATTGTCCTAGTAGGGACTAACGAAAATTAAAAAAATGTATGAGAACTTAAGATCACTCAAAAAATCAAAATCAAACCGTAATCAAAATCAAATTTAAAAAGAAACTGAATTCCAAGGTAGTTTAGATAACCTTTTTGATATAGCTCACGCAAATGCTCTACAAATGATGTCAAATGAGGAAGATAGATCATTCCTACAAGCTCAAAGAAAAAAAGGGAGGCGAGGTTACATGACTGATATTGATAAGAAACTGGTCGCTAAGCAAATGCGACAACGGAAAAGAGATGAGAGACAAGCTGCACTAAAAGAAGCCGAGGCATTGCGAAAGAAATTGTCATCAGCTGTTGTTCAGTTCAGTGATAGCAGTTCAAGCAGTAGTAGTGATGAGCAACCAGAGCCAGGCACATCGTACACTCCTGAAATGACATCCAAACCTTCAAGCAGCACAATATCAAATAAACGTAAGCGCATCGTAACACCTGATCTGGCAATGACATTAGATCGAAAAAAACAAGTTATCGTAGTGCTGTTATGGTGCTTTCAGCTGCTGCAACTACTCTACAGAGGGCGAGGAGTGTTGTACGCAAAAAAAATTGCAGATGACATTAAGCAAACCTTTACCTCTGACGTTCCGCTTACCATTCATTGGGATGGTAAAGTAATGCAAGATATAACAGGTCATGAAAATATAGATAGGCTAGCTATTCTTGTATCCGGTGGAGGAAAGTCTAAGCTTCTAGCAGTACTGAAACTTGCTTTTGGAGAAGGCGAAAGAATTGCAGAAGCAGTTCTAGAATGCTTAGACGATTGGAATTTGCGAGAATGTATTCAAGCAATGTGTTTTGATACTACCGCTAGCAATAGTGGCCACAAAAGGGCGCTTGCATGATAGGTGAAAGTAAGCTTGATAGAAAACTCCTTTCTTTGGCCTGTCAGCACCATATTAATGAAATTGTGATATCAGACGTCTTCCAGAAGTGTTACGGTGGTTCAACGGGACCGGATATATTACTTTTCAAACGTTTCAAGAATTCCTGGAAACAAATGGATGATAAAAGATTTGAAACTGCCAATACAAACATGCCGTGGAAAGCAGAAATCCTCGCACTGTGCGAAGAACAGCGTGCGAGAAGTCACCCAAGAGCGGACTATCGCGAACTTCTTGAATTATCAATTATTTATATAGGTGGTGTTCCCTCCGGAGGAGCACATTTTCGTCAACCTGGGGCTTTACATCGCGCTAGGTGGATGTCACGAGTGATTTATGCCATCAAAATTGTATTGTTTCGCTCGCAATTCAACCTGACAAAACAGGAACAGAGTGCAATGGAACGCTTCTCTCGCCATGCTGTTCGCTTTTATGTGCCAAAATGGTTTGCGGCTCCCATCACATCTTCTGCACCAAGAACCGATTTGGAGTATCTACAAGAGCTTCAGTAATATGATGATAAGGAACTCTTAGCAATAGCTAGCAAAGCACTATGCCGTCACCTCTGGTATCTAAATGAATAACTTGTGTCGCTTGCCTTTTTTGACGATGGCATAACTTTGCAAGTGAAACGGCAGATGGTTCAGGCATTGGAAAGACCTGGTTCAGAAATACCAGAAAAACGAATTGCTTTTGACCACACTCATGATGACCCTCTAGAGAAAAATCTGGCGGACTTTGTCACAAGCTCAAGTCGCTCCTTCTTTGATTAATTGTCCCTTCAATCGACTTTTCTCGAAGTAGATCCTACAGAATGGGATAACAGGGACGACTATAAATTAGCTAAGGAATATGTTAAAACAATGAATGTTGTAAACGATAATGCAGAGAGAGCGGTCTCATTAATTCAGAGTTTCAGCAGTTATCTCACAAAAAACGAAGAACAACTGCAGTACCTTCTTCATGTCGTGGAAAAACACCGAGAGCGGTTTCCAGAGGGAAAGAAATCGATGATAAAGACAGGAAGCACATCAACATCATGAGTTAACATTAAAAAAAGTGGATTAGGCCTATTGGGGATACCACTTAAAAAAAAACGCGCCTGTTGTAGTTACCTCCTGGGTGGTGCAAAACTACACATTTCAGAGTCTGCGGCACCACTAAATACTATCGAATCGGGCTGAAACGTCACTCAAAACTTTCTATCGACAAGCATATTATGAAGTTTCATGAAAAAATATTAATATTTAGAGGTCGCTGAAGGCCATTAAAATTTTGATGACGCGTCGTTACTTTTCCTAAATTGAAATGGCTTCCTTTCTATGCCTCACCCCAGCATCATTTCAATCGCCTTAATGGTAGGATGTGTTTGCATTAGTGTGTGTTATTTTAGACTTAATAGTAGGATATGTGTGTATAAGTGTTTTTTTTATTGCATAATAACTATAACACTTATTTTTTATTTTCAGGTGCAAATTTATATAGCAAAATACATTTATTATCTAGTGATGGAGACTCGAAAGAAATCTAAGGTTTACTTGATTGACAAGTGTGAGAATGATATTAGAGGTGTAAATTGCTATCAAATCTTCAGGTTCTGTCCTTTTTCCTTCATTTACATATAAAAAAGAAGAAGACGATAAGAGAGGCTTCGTCAATGACAATTGAAAAAATTGAGGAGTTTTGGAATTGTGCCCGAATTCCAACTCAACACAAACAGGACACAATCAGAAAACTGGAAAAACTCTTCTCACGATGGAAAGCATTGAAGAAAAATGCGTTCCGCAAGACAGAAGTACAGGCTGAGAATGAGAGCATGTTCAAGGACTGTTTTCACGACCTCTTTGATATCGCTCATGCAAATGCCCTCGACATAATCAAAATGGAGGAAGATAAGCAGTTTCTCATTGCTCAGCGTGAAAAAGACCGTCGTGGAACAATGTCTTCTGTCGATATTGTGCTACATCAGAAGGAGGCAAAGGAGAAACGTGTGTTGAGCGAACAAAGTCGAAAGCGAAAGGCAGAACAAAGCAAGGATTCATTGTTAGATTCTGTTACACTAGAGAGCAGCAGTTCATCGACGTTTGAGGAAGAGGAATCAGAACCTGAAGCTGTTCCTGGAACAAGTAGGCAGAAACCTCCTTTCAAGCGGGGAAGAAAAGAAGTCATCACGCCTGGTCTCACAGCAGTTCTAGATCGCTCTAAAGTATCTGATCGTGCTGCTACTATAATTATTGCGGAGACTGCGAAAAGTCTCAGCCATGGTATCCCTGATCTTGCTGTGAATCGAGAGACCATCCGACGTGAACGAAAGAAGCAAAGGGAGGCACTCTCTATGACCATCATGAAAAACTTTAAGCCGAATGTACCTCTTATTGTACACTGGGATGGTAAATTATTACTGGAAATTACTGGAAAGAAAAAAATTGATCGTCTTCCTGTCATAGTAACAGGTCAGGGAGTACATCAGTTTCTTGGCGTTCCAAAGCTCATATCTGGAACTGGGAAAGCACAAGCTGCAGCTGAGATTGAAGCTCTCTGTAAGTAGGATATTGAAGAAAAGGTTCAAGCTATATCCTTCGATACAACTAGCTCCAATACTGGTCTAATGGCTGGGACTTGCGTTATTTTACAGCAGATGCTGAAACGTGACCTACTCCATCTGGCCTTCAGAAATCACATTATCGAACTTTTGGCTGCAGCAGCTTTTAAAGAATGCATGGGCCCCGCATTAGCCACAGACGTCCAACTTTTTAAGAGATTTCAAGGAAAGTGGGACGACATTGATCCAAAGCGGTATGAAGACTCCACCACTGATGAAATTGCCACTTCTGCTGTCGTTGATGTAAAGGAAGGTCTCATTAGCTTCTCTAAATCTGCAATGACTAAAAAAATCCCGCGAGATGATTATAAGGAGCAACTTGAACTGGCATGGTCTGTTTCTTGGTGCTGTCTCTAATCGTGGTGTAGTTTTTCATGCTCCCGGAGCGATGCATCAGGCACGATGGATGTCAAAGGCAATCTATTCCTTAAAGATTTGGATGTTCAGATCACAATTTAAGTTAACAAACCGTGAGGAAAGAGGACTTCGCGACTTTTGCATTTTTATTGTATGCATCTATGTGAAAGCTTGGACCACGTGCCCTTGCGCCATTAATGCTCCCAAAAATGACCTTCATCTCATACAGTCACTAATAAAAAGTATTCAAACTCCATCCCGCATTGCCATGGTAACTTCACAGAAGATGGCAGGTCATTTATGGTATTTGTCTGAAGAGCTGGTGGGTCTTGCTTTTTTCGATGACGATGTCCTCCCTGATATAAAAAATCGCATGGTCTATCTATGACTAGTGTTGATGGATAAGAAACCTTCCAAAGTGTGGGGTTGTTGACCTGGATACTGTGAAAGAAAAAAGCTTGGAAACTTTGTAACAAAAAACAAAATCATTGTTCACGAAGCTCAACCTCCCAGATGAATTCTTGGAGAAAACTGCTGAGCAATGGGAAGAGGATACCCATTACCAGACTGCGAAAGAGACTGCAAGAACTCTAACTGTAACAAATGACTTCGCTGAACGTGGAGTTGCTCTCATCCAGGATTTTTCTGGATACCTAACCAAGATGAAGAACAACTCCAGTTTCTTCTCCAGGTTGTTGAAGACCATCGCAAACATTGCACATGGGGAAAAAAGCATACCTTGAGTGGAAATAATGAATAATCATAATAATTACGCTACTGTCTGATGTTAATGTACTTTATCTTAATATTATGATAATGTCTTGTGCACTTCCTGCTAATGTAGGAACATAATAAATTGTTTAAATACATTTGGAAATTGTTTATATTCACACTTTCTGAGAATCTCGTATCCAATACTTCGAAGCCGTTGAGCGACCTCTAAATATTAAAATATCTCAATAAAACTTTATACACAGTGTTTTTACATCATATGGAATACTTTCATGGGGTCAGAGTACAGGGAAACTTAAAAGTTGAAAAATAAGTGACACCCTATTATATATATATATATATATATATATAATATATATATACACACCGGGTGGGCCTTTTAACTTTGACGGTTTTAATATCTTTATAACTTTTTTGTTTTTTAACCAAATCAAATAAAATTCATACACAACATATGTACATACATAAAGTTTTTTTTTCATTAAGCTGCTTTTATCTATCTGCAGAATTGACGAAATGGCGAAGAAAAACCTTTGACGTATACGAAACAAATGCTTTATAACGAAATGTTGTATAAAATAAGTCAAAGTTATTGCGTAATTGCTAGTCTTCCAATATGCCCTGGCCCCCACGCTCTCCCGATCTCACCCCTTGCGACTTTTTTTATGGGGTTTATTAAGTCGAAAGTCTACGCGACAAGACCAACCGACATTCATGAACTGAAACAGAGAATTCAAGCAGCTTTTGGTGAAATTACGGTCGAAATGCGACAAAAGGTGGCTTTGGAATACAGAGCAAGCTGCCAATACTGATCGAAAATGGTGGAAATCACATTGAAGTTTATAACTAACCTTGTAAGTTTATAAAGGTAATTAAATTTATATCCCAAAAACTTTATGTATGTACCTATGTTGTGTATAAATTTTATTTGATTTGGTTAAAAACAAAAAAGTTATAAGGATATTAAACCCGTCAGAGTTAAAAGGCCCACCCATATATATATATATATATATATATATATATATATATATATATATATATATATATATATATGGGTGGGCCTTTTAACTCTGACGGGTTTAATATCCTTATAACTTTTAGGGAGCCAAAGTGAAATATTTAGATTTTCAAAGACTACTAGTGACCAAATGATGCATTTTTATGTGCTAAATCGAAATATGGCTTTAAAATCCAAATTTGACCACTCCTAGCTACTTATATTTGAAGTTGAAGTTTACGAAAAATCAGCAATTTTTGCAAGTATTTTTTTTTATTGTATATAACTACATTTTATATACATTACATACAATTAAAGACATTTTGATTGTATTTCAATATTAAAACTTAGAAATATAGATAGGTTTCTTGAACTTTGCCAAGGATGCCATGTCTGCCTTGCTCTTGTTCCTGGACATGAGCTCCCTACTGGCCACCTGGCAACTGATGTAAGCCTCCCTCCTCTCTTGTGAGTAAACATGTTGTGCTGTTTCAGTTGTCATCCTTACACACCTCTCTACTGACTGTGTGTGTGAGGGCCATGCAGGAACTTCCATTGGTGTATCCAGAAACTCCTTGATTGTAGCAGTGGTGGGGAGCAGGTCAGAGGAGGCTCAGTCACGCCAGAGTTCCAGTCAATAAGCTCCGAGAGTTTGGTGGCATTTGGGTTGATGTCAGGAGTCTTCCTGGGTCTGACACTGCAGTCTCCTACCTGTGTCCTCATCTCCTTCACCTCTGATTTCCAGTATCCTCTTCACTGCCTCCCTCCTCTCCTCCTCCACCTCACTGCACAGCATGGCCTGGAGCACAGCCTCAGAGTGTGCATACCAGGCTGATCTCTTCACTGTAGGCATCACTATTCCTATCACCTCATTCTTCTGACTTCTGAGCAGCTCCAGCTGGTACAGTACATGCCTGGGACCCTCCACCCAGGTGTGATTTAACTTGATGTTGAACCAGTTTGGTATGTAGACTCCCACATGAATTCCACAATTATCCTCAGCTTCTTCAGGTTCCTACCCTTCAGCCAATGTTTGGAAATCCACAATCTGCAGAACCTTAGAGCCGTGGTGACCCACCTACTGTGACAGATTAGCCCAATCTCCAGAGAGCTAAACTCTGAGGTACCTCTCCCGATCTGATGGCAGTGATAATTCTGTAGCCATATGATTGGTCTGTGTTGAGGTCCTTGACTACCTCCTGACTGAGATGGGGTAGAGGAGGACTAACAGTGATCCTCGTGAAGTTTGGGTTGATCTCCAGCTCAGTGGTAGTGTCTAACATCTTCCCTAGGGGCCCAGACCACTTGTTGTTGCTCAATGTCTTGCCATCCAGTGCAGTCACCAGGTGTCTGAGACTCAGCTCCCAGTGTGCAAGTCACAGACAATCCACACCAACTTCCTGCTAAGCTTGGCCTCCACATAATGTATTAGTCCTCCCTCCTAGCCAGTATTCACATTAGTACTGTCACCTCCTATGGCCAAAAGGGTCTGGTCTGCTCCTCTCTCTCTCTTAGCCAGTTTCACCAGATGATCAGCAATGACCTCAGCATGACTTCTCTCCTCTGCAGCTTCCTCTGGTACAAAATGCCACAAATATTTCCCACCTGGTTCATTGCACACTGTGTAGTGTTCTTCCTTAATGACCATGAAACTGCCTGTCACTGCCCTCAGCTTCCATCATCACTTTGGTGTCATCTCTTTTCCCATCAAAGAAGATACAAGTGATACCATTTTCCCTAATCTCTTCATGAAACTTCTTGACCAGCTCCTTAGTCATCTTTCCTGAGCCCTTCTCACCTTGTTGTGGTCAATCACCAGTGCTGTGTCAAACTCTGTGAGAAGACCAGCATCAATCCAGACAGCAGTGGCAATCTCTGCAGTCTCTCTCAACCCTGTGTAATGTCTCAAGCTAGCCAGAGCTATGTTGGTTATATCTTCAGTGTTGTATTTCTTCTTCTTCTTAGTCACAGGCAAGGAAGAAGTTGCCGCAGCCTCTGGTATGAAGTCTTCGTCCTCCTCTCTCCTCCCTGCCTCCTCCAGTATATCTCCAGTCTCCTCCAACTCCATCTCCAGCAGTGACTCCTCCCTCAACTCCTCTTCTTTCTTGGCTGACTCCTCTGCCTTCCTCCTCCTCTTCTCCTCGGCCTTCCTTCTCTGCTCCTGTCTCTGCAGCACTGCTTCCTGTCTCCTGGTATCAGGGTGATCAGCTAGACCCATCTGGTGTGCCCCTACACTGCCCACCTTTTCTCTCTGACCTTTAATGACGGCAAGCTCCTGCACTGGTATCTTCTGCTCGCTCCTGCAGCTGCAGTCAATGTGAACCTCACTGTTGCAGACAGGGTTGCACCCAAGCTCACTGCAGCTCCTGATCACACAGTGATCCACCAATTTGTCCAGTTTCATCATGAACCTATCTTTGACCTCTAGCTTCACATTGCCAATGGACACCTTCACTGCCTCACCCCACAGTGCCTTCATTTTAGCCCTGATCCTGACCTCAGTGTTGATTACAGGTCCTGTGAATAGAGCGTTGGCCTTTCTCCACTGAGCCAGTAGCCCTGGAACAATGCCGTTGTTAATCAGGTCATTAACTGGGTAATACCTCCTGTCTTCTTCACTCATCTCTCTCCTCAACAAACCATACCTCAGCAGATCTCTAGCTGTGGGCAGCTCAGCAGGGGGAAGTTCCCTCCCAGTCCCACCAAATGACTGAGGTGACAACTTGATTTCCTTCGGGTTGTGATTTCTTTCTGACTCATCCTGTGGACTTGTGAACAAATGAAATGTCATTGAAATTTGGATATGCCTACTGATTATAATTACATAAAATTAAGTTAATTGAAATTCTTAATATCTTCCTATAAGCTCAGATAAAAGGTTGTGTTGTTATAGGTACAAGACTTAATTATTCCAAATAATGACAGTTTCATATATCTATCATATCAAAATATACAGAAAGTTTGGGTCACACATAACATTTCGAATAATTTGAATTACATGATATTTACATTACGAATTAATAAAAATTGTCAAAAAGGAGGGAAAACACATGCATTCACAATCAAAACTCCAGCATTTGTGACAATGTGAAACTTACAAACCATACTGCACACCAAAAATAATCAAAGTTGACCACACATATCAATGGCACATTGATATACGATGCTACAATCATATTTAGGTTATATTTCAAATCTTTATGTCAAATACAAGTAGGTAAATGGCTTTTTTTAAACAACACTAAAGATATTTCTAAGTTTGCTAGATAATATGACATCATTTGAGCATTAGTAGTTTTTGATTGTTGACTTTACTAAATTGACACACCCTAATATATATATATATATTATATTATGAAGAGAGAATTACAAGGAGTTAAAAGGAGTTACAAGGTGAAGCCTTAAACACCTTCGAACCACTCAGGGAAGGTCGTGGTTTGTGGTACATTTAAGAGAAAAAGACGAGTAACATCACATTTCAAAATGAACTTATGGATTTTTATAAAATTAATTAATAGAAATATTAGAACAGGACTTTTACCATAATATTAAAAGTCTTTTGTAAAATATTAATTACATTGCCCAACACCAATTTTGCTAATTTAATTCTAACACCTGTTTTTAGGTAACTTTGGTGTGCTGATTTAAAAAATCACCTTAGTTTTTGCCTATCACGTCAGGTTTTCGAGCAATCAAATACGGATATTTTGGAGATATCGCATTTTGGCAGGGTTATACCCAATTTTTTTTCTTTTCAAAAATAAGTTTTTACATACTCAGAATCAGCATGGAAAAGTAAACACTTGTGCAGGGAGTGAACTTTAATATACAATGGTAATATTGATATAAAGTTATTAAAAGTGTTTAAATAAGCAAAAAATGAATCCATCATCATGACGTCACGCTCACACCTGGGGAAATCACAGATACCCAAGATTTTAATATGTTGTACATGACCTTTAGATTTAATGCACAGATTTGCGTATTCCACAGATAAAATTTTAACAGCAAAACAGCTGTTAACAGGTCTCAAAAATCATCAATTTTGATAAGCGCCCTTCATGGATCACCCAAAATAGGCATATTGCATTGCACGAAAACCTGATGTGATGGACAAAATCTAAGGTGATTTTTGAAGTCAGCACATCAATATTATCCAGAAACAGGTCTTACAATTAAATCAGCAGCAAAAAAAATTTTTGTTGTTGGGCAGTGTTATTAATTAGTTATTACTAATTGAAACTAATCGATAATTTAAAAATGAGGGCACCTACTATTTTAATGAAACATTTTACAACAAAGTGTAATGAGTTGAACATATATTATTACAGTCCACATATATATATATATATATATATATGAAAATTATTTCACGAAAGTAACACGTGAAAAGTATTTACGATGAATAAAACCACGAAGGAAAGGAAACACAGAATGGTGCTCAAGCGCTTTCGTCTAATGACATTCTCAGGAACACTGAAGTACATAAAGAGTTACAGCCTATATATAGGTTACAGAAATATATATATATATATATTATATATATATATATATATATATATATATATATACAATAAACGGAGAAACAAATTTAAAGAATTGTGGGAGGGGCACACAAATTTATAAGGAAAAACTATCGATTTTTAGCACAAGATTAAATGAATTGTTTCCAACCAATGTTATAGATAAAAAAAAAAAAATATACAAATTTATCCTGGAAATCTGCCCGGGTTTTAGCACTCTGCCCTTTTTTGTATATAAAAATTGAAAAATAAAAGTTATTAGGGTGGCATACAAGTTTACCAAAGATTTAGCGTTCTACCTTTCTTATCTAAATCTGTTCTGAAGGAATTCAAAACAACAGGATCGAGTTGAAAAAGACCTTTGCTTATGTTGAAGTTATTTGAAAGTTGGATAATGGCAGACTCAAGAATATTTCTATTAACAATGTTGCTAGAGTGAAATAAAACTGAAGCATTATTCCAATCAATACAGTGGGATAACTCTGACAAGTGGACAAAAAGAGCACTGGACAACTGTCCTGTTCTAACGGAATAGTGATGCTGTTTTATACGTTGTGTGCAAATCCTTTCCCGTCTGACCTATGTAAAAGGAATCACATTGTTTACAACCAATTTTATAGATAATGCCTGAATTATTGGTAGGGCTATTTTTTACTATGATATTTTTCACAATTATGTTATATGAAAATACTACATTAATATCCAAAAGTTTAAGTACATTAGCAAAGCCTAAAAAGCACGGGAAAAATGGAAGTACTAAAATATTTTTTGACAACGAGTGTTATTATTGACACGATAGAAAGTTCGTTTTGCCTTGTTGTTTTTTTCTCCGATAGATACTAAACTTAAAACCTGGGCTTTCCCTATGTACACGCACATCCTTCACACATTGTTTTGGAACTTATTAAGCTTTCCATCAAAGACTGTAAATTCACTTTCAATAACGAGTATTATCAACAACTTTTTGGGATGGCCATGGGCAATCCCTTGTCGCCCCTCCTCTCCAATATTTATATGGAGTTTTTCGAAATTACTTACATTCCGAGAATCCTGGGGTTGGCATCCCTTGGTTGCGGTACGTCGACGATATTTTGTGTATCTGGCCCATGAATCGTGACCTGGATAACGTCCTCCTTCAGTTAAATGATCAAGTCCCCTCCATTAAGTTTACTTTAGAAGTGGAACGAGACAATTCAATCCCATTTTTGGATGTGCGTGTACATAGGGAAAGCCTAGGTTTTAAGTTTAGTATCTATCGGAAAAAAACAAACAATTTGTCCTACGTACACTTTTACTCGGGACATGACACCCCTACTAAGAAAACCATTTTTTCATCAATGTTTCTCCGCGCCCTTAGGATCGCCAGTCCGGAATACATCGATGCCGAATTAGAAAAAATCAACGGTATTGGAAGTGATCTTTGTTATCCATCTGCGTTTATGGAATCTTGTCTCAACAAGGCAAAACGAACATTCTATCGTGTCAATAATAACACTCGTACTTTGTCAAAAATATTTTAGTACTTCCATTTTTCCCGGGCTTTTTAGGCTTTGCTAATGTACTTAAACTTTTGGATATTAATGTAGTATTTTCATATAAGAATATTGTGAAAAATATCATAGTAAAAAATATCTCTACCAATAATTCAGGCATTATCTATAAAATTGGTTGTAAACAATGTGATTCCTTTTACATAGGTCAGACGGGAAAGGATTTGCACACACGTATAAAACAGCATCAATATTCCGTTAGAACAGGACAGTTGTCCAGTGCTCTTTTTGTCCACTTGTCAGAGTTATCCCACTGTATTGATTGGAATAATGCTTCAGTTTTATTTCACTCTAGCATCATTGTTAATAGAAATATTCTTGAGTCTGCCATTATCCAACTTTCAAATAACTTCAACATAAGCAAAGGTCTTTTTCAACTCGATCCTGTTGTTTGAATTCCTTCATAACAGATTTAGATAAGAAAGGTAGAACGCTAAATCTTTGGTAAACTTGTATGTGTCGTGATTACTTTTATTTATTTATTTTCTTCCTTATTTACTTTGCTTTCTGTTCTCTATTACATTTATCGCTTGGTTTCTCTACACTCGTTTTCACTGTACCGTATAGCTTCATGGTAGCCACGCCGAGACTATGAAAGCCGTTACAACACGAAGGGGGAAGGGGGTTTCATTAATACTTTATTTAAACGCTTGTTAACATTTTATTTAATTCCGAAAATGCTTTAATTAATTTGAGGGGATGCGAGTAGAACATTTTACTATAATAATTCACGTCGGAGAGGGGCACAAAACAATTAATTTGATGTTTAGATTACATGGCCCCAACTTTACGCTTATCGCGCTACCGAAAGACTGACTATCTTTGGGGTAGTCCGCTCTGTCGGCCTCTGTTCAGGATTGCCAACTCTTCCCATTTTAAACAATTTCAAACAAACATACTTTTCGTAATTTCACAATTATTAGTAAATGATTTATATAAACATTATAATCTTAATTAAACAAAAATTAATATTCTTAACTAGGCATTACTACACTCGCATCACCCCCTTGAAAATAAGTTTTTCATTAGGAAAACTTATTAATATCGTTTAACAAATTTAGTAAATTTATTCAACAAATTTATATATTTTGCAATCTTTTTTTTTTTTCTTTAACAAATTCAAAGTTGATAGACAAGAAATAATTAGAATGACAAATTCCACACATATATTTTGTATCATATAAAAATCGAAAACTTTATAATTTTCACATTTGCATAAAATAACATTTCACACTAATAATTAAATTACAACCTGTAACTAATCTACACATGCCAAAAAAAATAACGGAAAATTTTCTTACGTTGGTTACACAAATTTCAAGTTCACAATCTATTCCAGCGATTTCTCATCAAAGATCGCTTTACATTTGAAACAATTATTTGTATAGTTATACAGTTACTATCAGGGCAACATAGAAAAAATATAAGAAAAAGTTTACATAAAATACTGACCAAGAGCGCACATACTATTTCACGAAAAACACAACACATATGGGCAATAATCGCACCCTTTCACTTATAATTTCATTACATAATAATCAGTACATTAATTTGCTGGACGTTGTTTAGATCACAATCCGCACGCTGACAACGGACTTCAATTTTCAATCGCAGCTCTCCTGCTCACTTCGCTAGAATGCAAGGGATTGCATCAATCAACATGCAACAGGGCAGCACGCTATAATGGTTCCGCTCTCTCTCCAAATGGCGAAAAAAAAAAACAAGAGAGACGTCCAATTCTAAAAGGATCAGGGGGGGAGATATACTGAAAGCGGGACCACGCGCTGGAATTGGACGGAATTTGCAATTCTAGAAGTCGATGAAGAAACTCGCCTTGTCTCATCTCCACTTTTGTCGGTGAACGCTGCTCTTCCTACGTCCAGCTGAAAGACTCTTCTACTGGCAACAATCAAACGATCACTCCGCCGTAGGCCGTTTCCCAACGAACCTACTGTATGTCTGTATGGACAGTACAGTCGTAGACACCCGTTCAAGCTCTCGTGGCTTGCCTACCGCGTGCTACGACACATATTTAGCGAAGCATTCGAGCAGCGTGACCAGCTACTGCCCGAAAAATACCAGTAGACCATCTTCGATCGAAACTTTCGTGTGCCAAGACCCTGCACACGTAAATTTCTCTTCTCTTCTCTTCCGAAACTGTCCTGCGCCAAGTCCCTGCGCATTCGGTTCCTCTCTTCTATCTCTTCTCTTCCGAAACCATCCTGCGCCAAGTCCCTGCGCAGTTGGTTTCTCTTCTCTCTCATCATTGGTGATCGATCACCTATCCGGTCGACTAAACTCAATGGATGGAACTCGGATTCAACTTGGTTGCCTCCAAACCGAGCCTTTTGAAATTTTGAAAAAAAAGTTTATTCGAAACGTGTTTCTGTACTGCTTATCATTTATTTAATATTTAATTTACCGAATTTTCTCGACAGTTCACTTCGAAACAATAACTACACATTTGCTCTGGCCAAATTCACGGAAAAAAAATTACACATCTCAAAATTTCGCAAAAATTTAATCACATCTAGCTACCAATAAGGTCACTTATGGCAGTTACATCGGAGAAGATAAAAAAAGTCATAAAACGTACGAAACAAAATTGTACAGTATAAATATAAAAGCGCCCATACATAGTAACTGTTAGTATAATTTAAGAAATATTATTGTTCAAACTACCGTCAGAAATCACATCAATACTTTTAAATACAAAAGACAAAAATGAACCCCAGAAACTTCATGTCATCACTTCTCTGACAATCATGAACCCTCTTGCCCTTTGAGGAGGAGCACACGAAGACGCCACAAAAACGTTACTGGCTATCTAGAAGGCTCCATTTCCGAGGGAACACTCGAGCCAATGTTTCAAATGCATTAGTACCCGACTGAAGGTTTAAAAACAATAATTTCCAAACAGTTATTAAAAAGTTAAAAAAATTAAATATTACTACCGAAAATTATTTTAATACAGTAATTCAACTTGAAACGTCAAATTTCATATGAATTGAACTCACAATTCGCAAATTACATCTGAGAGACAACTCTCTCCTTCAACAGAAACCCCAGTATGGTTTGCAAATCACAAAAATCCCAGTAATTTATCGTTTCCAAGTGAAACTAAAAATTTGCATCGTTATACTAAATAAGAATAGATAATATGCACTCACAAATACACGCAACCTACTGTAAACAAAAACAAAACATTGCATAATTGAGAGCGGTCGCTTTGTTTGTAAGCGAACCTCTATACAAATATCCCTAACCGAATGAAACTGCATTATATCCTGACAATTTTGTAATCTTTTCTATGCAAACGCTCGAACTAAAAAAAAGGACATTTTTCATTTCTAATACCCAAATTAAAATATCAAATCAAAACATCCTTTTTACAATACAATCTAAATTCCAAATAAAAATTTTACCATTGTCATTGAACTGGAAGAAAGAAAAATAAAAATCGGCCTACCTATAAAAATAAAATTGAATGCATTTATAAAACGTAAAGAAACTATATGAAAATTTTCTACACCAATTTCTGTAATTCAAAAAAATTATAATAATATCCAGCTTTCGTAAAATATGTGTACCGTAACTCACATTGGCCGCCAAAATAAAAATAAAATTTACTGCCGCACTTTTAGGCCTATAATTAATAAATTCCATGCTATGCGCGGAAAGAACAATTTAGAATTTAATGCATAACATTTGTGCTTATTAAAGGAAAATCCTATGATTATTTATGTTAAACCAATTAAAATTTTGTTAAATAACTAAGAATTTAATACTCGATAGACATATACCGTAGTGACGGTTAATCTCCGAACAATATTTAACGATAGGCCTACAAGAAATCTTTCTTTAGTACAATACAATAGCCATTTTACAAAATATCAGTCGGGATCGTCATGAAAATGAAAGAAAGGAACGGGAAAAAAATAGATAAATCAGCCTACCTACCAAATTTTGACTATATAAATATATATAATTATATATATAACTAATATATACGTATAAGTTAATATGTAAGTGTATAATTAATGAGTATAAAAAAAATATAAAAAAAATTATAGAAAATTTCAACACAATTTCTCTATTTCAGTTAAACGAATTTAGCTTATTTTTAAGTCTAACACAATCCTATACGGCCAGCCTATAATCTGACAAATTAATATGTTTAAGATTATTTTTCGACTGTCCCTTAAAATGTAACTTAATCCTATATAGCGCGAAGCGAAGCGAAGCAAAAAGCCCGTAAACCTATATAAACAATCATTATATACAACCAATCGAAATATAATCAAAAATCTACTAATGAATCCCAGAAAATTTTCATGTTCATGAAATGTCTTACAATACTATATATGTATATATACCTAGAAATGCGGTACAAATTTTCGCTGAAACATTTTAAAGACCGTATAAAATGTGTATCACACTGTTTTAAACTAACATAATTCACTTGTACAAATTCAGTAAAATTATTTATTAATCGTTATTCTTATTATTATATTATCACAATTTCTAATTCCAAAAGTTTAAACACAAAAAAGACAAACGTAGGTAGGTTTGAGGACAGGAGAAAAGGTGAACGAAATGAAGTGAAAAGAATTGAGTCTCGGCAGCAACGAACGATTTGAAATATACCTCTCCGACGGGCTGAACGAAAGCTAACGAATTAGGAAACAAACGACTCTGAAATTTAATGTTAGACTCAAATGTTTTGACAAACGGAAAACCGACTCTGTAACGACTAAAATAAGTTTTGAGTCTCTAGACTCAATCTCAAACAACAAATTTTGACGCGCAAAAGTTTTTGAAGCGACGTGACTCAGAATAATTTGGAATAATGGGCGCCATTTTGAATTTGCAATGAATTTTTGCTTAATTTGATAATTACTCTAAAACGGGTAGCGAAACAGAATATCTACTAATTTTCTTTATACGGAGAACGTGAAAACGATCGTGATTAGTCGAAAGAACACACGCACAAATTTTGAATTCCTATTTATCAGAGACGAAAAAATAATGCATAAGCCTAACGGAGTGCATGGGTTCGTATTATTAAATTGATAACAATTTAATAAGGTTAGCTGCCACCAAATATGTCGCGATACTTTTATTATTTACTTTCTTCATTATTTACTACTATCGGGGCTCTTTATTTCATTTACGCTTGCTTTCTCTACACTCGTTTTTCACTGTACCGTATAGCTTCATGGTAGCCACGCCGAGACTATGAAAGCCGTTACAACACGAAGGGGGAGGGGGTTTCATTAACACTCTTTTAAACGTTTGTTAACATTTTATTTAATTCCGAAAATGTTTAATTAAATTGAGGGGATGCGAGTGAACATTTTACTATATAATTACGTCGGAGAGGGGCACAAAACAATTAATTTAATTTTTAGATTACATGGCCCCAACTTTACGCTTATCGCGCTACCGAAAGACTGACTCCTCTTTGGGGGTAGTCCGCTCTGTCGGCCTCTGTTCAGGATGCCAACTCTTCCCATTTTAAACAATTTCAAACAAACATACTTTTTCGTAATTTCACAATTATTAGTAAATGATTTATATTAAACATTATAATCTTAATTAAACAAAAATTAATTTCTTAACTAGGCATTACTACAATGCCACCCTAATAACTTTTATTTTTCAATTTTTATATACAAAAAAGGGCAGAGTGCTAAAACCCGGGCAGATTTCCAGTATAAATTTATATATATATATATATATTTTTTTTATCTATAACATTGGTTGGAAACAATTCATTTAATCTTGTGCTAAAAATCGATAGTTTTTCCTTATAAATTTGTGTGCCCCTCCCACAATCCTTTAAATTTGTTTCTCCGTTTATTGTATATATATATATATATATATTTTTTTTTTCTGTAACTTATATATAGGCTGTAACTCTTTATGTACTTCAGTGTTCCTGAGGATGTCATTAGACGAAAGCGCTTGAGCACCATTCTGTGTTTCCTTTCCTTCGTGGTTTTATTCATCATATATATATATGATACACACAGACAGTGCATGGAACAAGGAACTCTTCTGGGATAATTAAATCCACTATAGTCCGAATAAGTAATGGTAAATGACAAATACCATAGTTTTTCTTTTTCATGATGCTAGCCCGACGTGGCAACGGGTCACTCGCAAAGAGGTCCCATAAATATAGCTTCCCTCACCAGCTATCTGCAAAGCTGGTGAGGGAAGCTATATTTATGGGACCTCTTTGCGAGTGACCCGTTGCCCACGTCGGGCTAGCATCATGAAAAAGAAAAACTATGGTATTTGTCATTTACCATTACTTATTCGGACTATAGTGGATTTAATTATCCCAGAAGAGTTCCTTGTTCCATGCACTGTCTGTGTGTATCATAAAAAACTCAGGGGACCATTCTGAGTTCATTCCCATATATATATATATATATATATATATATATATATATATATATATATATATACTGTATATATATATATATATATAGATTATATATGAAATAACCACTAAGGAAGCACCGAATGGTGCTCAAGAGCTTTCGACTAATGACATCCTCAGGAACATTAAAATAAATAACAAGTTATGCTGTTCAGGGTTTCAAAGAGGGGCTTCCAGTATGCCTCCAATTGGGTTTGATCTGGTGGGTCATGGACTGCTATTCTTTCTCTAATGAGATTTTGGTAAAGGCCTCTAGGGTTCGATGAAAATTGTTTGCTATGGTTTTTCATGTCAATCTGCTTTTGTTTATTCCTGATTCTATTGGCGATGGCTGGGAGTTTTCCTTCCAGTTCCAGCGCCTTGTCATGTAGTTGATTATCTCTCAAGTTATACTTTCTCTTTATTTTCCCTATTTGTTTTTTGAGTTTTCCTTGTTGTGCGGGTGTTTGGAAATATCGTTTTAATTTGTTCAGTTCTCGCTTCGCTTGTGTAAGTTGTTTAGTTAATTTAACTTTCCAGAAAGGAGGTTTTGGTTTACACTTACGGTTTTGACTGGGTTGGGGGGGCTTTGGTCTGAAGTTTGGGACAAGTTACTTTTGCATGTATAGGCCAACAACATAATTTACTTGATTAAGTTCAGTAAGGTCTGTGTTGACTAGGACTAGTCTATTAATTGCTACATTTACTCTGTATAATAGTTGTTTAAACTGTCTATATTTACAAAGTTTGATCAGTTGGGGCCGGTTTTCCATATTCATGGTTTTAACAATTTCAATTAGATTTGCTAATTCCTCTTCTGTTTCTATTTGCTCTAAATCTATATCTTCATGTCGTGGTGGTGGTGAGGGGGGAGAGGTTCTTGATCTGGCTGGGGAAGGTAATGGTGAGTCAGAGGATCCAGGCGAACTGGGTGGTGGGCCACCCATTCCTATCTGGTGGTTTGGATTGGTTAAACAATGTTGGCTGGTATGCTGCCTGCTTTGTGTATCAAATGAGCTATCAGATGAATCATCATCAATATTTTGTGCTGCATCAAAGCACTGGAATAGTGGAATAGGATTCATTATTGGGCTGGTTTCATTGTCCACCAGAATCACCCCTTTCATGTCCCAGAAGATGGTGGCCATAACCTTTCCTTTCCATATTCATGGTTTTAACAATTTCAATTAGATTTGCTAATTCCTTCCTGTCTTATCCAATCCTATGCCAATGATTCCACCCTTAACTTCTCCACCCGCTTCATAAAGCGTCCTTTTTAACCGTCACTCCATGTTTCGCGTGAGACGGCTATTGCGCACGTGACCTCTGATCTTTGTATTATTTCTGATTGGGGCAGAGAAAACGTTGTGACTTCCGATGTCTCAAAAACTTAATTCCTTCATCTGTCTACTCGTTTCACTCTTCCACGACTATCCCCTTATCTTCAACAATACAGAACTCAATCCTTCCTTTTCTCTTAACATTCTTGGTGTTTCCTTTCCTGTGAACTTCCCTGGAAAGGTCACATATACTTTCTTTTTAAAACAGCTTCTAAGAGGTTAGGTATGCTGTACCGGCTCCCGCAGTTTCTTCACCCCCACTCAGTTACTGTCTCTGTATAGGTGTCTTTTCCGTTCCTGTATGGGGTACGCTTCTCATGTGTGGGATGGTTCAACCCACACAGCTCTACATAATTGGGTCTTATTGATTCTCTCTCTCTCTCTCTCTGCTGTTATAACGGAGACGGCTCTTTTGAACTTTCTAACTGCATGCCCTCTCCTTTACGAAGAACTTGCAGTACCAGACTTTCGACACATTCTCATTCCTTTTCTGTCCAACTCTTTAACGCAAGGATTAATCGTATTCTCAATCTTTCATCTACTCAATCGGTCAACTCTGGAAGAACCTTCCTCAATCCAACTTTTCCTCTGTCTATGATCTCCAGTCTTTCCAACGTAGAATATCCAAACATCTCGAAAACTTTGGACCTTGATTTTGGCCCTCTTCCTCTTCTATTAGCCTCGTAGGGACCAGCCAGTCTGTTGCTGTTTGGTATTCTTTGTATTACTTTGTATTACTTTGTATTTCTTTGTATGAGGGATCGGGGACATTTTGCGGGCATTCGCCCTTGACCCGTCCTTCTTGCATAAAAAAAAAAAAAAAATTCGTTCTATAATTCTACGGTAACTATATACCCTATTTAATTATTCGTCCGAGCAAAATATATATTTTAAAAAAGTACTACTTCATTGATAAGCGTAAAATTTGATGTAATAAACACTAAACCTCTTCAGTCGCGGGTGGTTGGGCGCGCTTCGCGTGTCTACAGGCTCGATATATCATTAATGTTTTATTGGGTTAATAGATATCTAAAGGAGAATGCCGTTAAACTATCCGCTGAAATTGAAAACCGGGGAAGAATACTCGTGCACGCAAAAATCATGTAGATACTGCTCCGCTCTCTTAACGGCATCCTACTCGAAACGGCTCCTGCAGGAACCAGCTTTTGTGGTAAATCTTTGTAATTTGACTTCTTGTTTTCAGTAGAGGAATTTCCTCCGAATTCTTGTTTCTTCGATCTTTTTCTCTCCGGACTTTTGTCTCCAGATTTTTTGTTTCTCCTAATTTTTTTTATCAGACCTTTTTTTTAACTACAGAATTATTTACACTGAAGCGTTTGTTTTCTCAGACTTTACTCTTTCCGGACATTTTTGGTTCGCTGGAATTTTTTTACGACTTTTTACTCAGGAATTTTTCACTTCGGAATTTTTTCACTGAAGTTTCTGTTTCTTCGGACTTTCTCTCCCTGCAGACTTTTGTCTCCTATTTTTTTTCCGGGACTTTTTAGTCTGGAATTTTGTATTCCGGATTTTTCCACGAGACTTTTTTACTCGGGGAAAATTTTTTCACTGGATTTTTTGTCTCCAGATACAAATTTTTTTTTTTTTTTTTTATGGAAATTTTTTATCGTAATCTTTTACTTCGGATTTTTATTTTGGATTTTTTTTTTTACACCGGTTTCTGTTTCTTTGAAATTTTCTCTCCAGACTTTTGTCGCCGGACTTTTTTTTTGTTCCTCCGGGTTTTTTTCTCCGGACTTTTTAACCAGAACTTTTTCTGCTCTTTAATATGATATAACATTAAAATGACCTTTGTCCGTGAATTTTCCCTCAGATTACATTTTAAGTCTAAAATTAAAAAATTAAGCGAAAAATCAACGTAAGTTCCTAAAACAAAAACTATCAAAAATAAGAACACGGAATTTATACTATATATATATACAGAACTGGACATGCTCTACTCTACATAACAATATAAAAATAAAAGTCATATGTCGACTATTTAATATTTTATGACCATTTCATTTTTAATCATTGACATTTTGGATCTTTCCTGTTTCATTAACTGTTTCCGATTTTTATGAAAACAACGTGATATGTACAGTTTTTCACGCTGATTTCAAAATTATAAACCATTTCATCGAGAAATATATAACCAAAAAGTTATAATGTGCAGAAACTAGCAAATGTTTGAAAGAGCGTAGGCTATAGAAATTTTAAAATAATACGCTCATTCTAAAAATAAGTTTTTTCGAAATGAAAGTAAATTATAGAATACTACAAAAAGTACTAGAACGGTGTAATCACTGCAAGCATAGGCTAGGCCAGTGGTTCCCAACCTTTTCACCACAAAGGACCCCTTTTATTTTTATTTTTTTCCCACGGACCCCATGTTTTTGAAAGATTCCGTCTACCAAACAAACTGTTTTTATTAACTAATAATTAACTCGTTTTCTCATTTTTCACTATCAAATAAAGGACATATAAGAGAGTATGCAATTAAAATACAGCATATTAAAAAAGTATTAATAATTATTCCAGCCAAGAGCAAGGAAACTTGAAATTTTAGTCTGAGCGCCCTTATCGTGGGTAAATGTACGATTTCCATTGGAGCCTCTCGAAATATTGAAAGCTTACGGACCCCCAGTACTACCTTGGGAACCACTGGGCTTGGCTATTTTTTAAACGGTGGCGTTGCGCATCTATTTTGTTCTTCCGCTGCAAGCATAGACTATCACTACAAGCATAGGCTAGGCTATTTTTAAACGGTGGCGTTGCGCATCTATTTTGTTCTTCCGCTGCAAGCATAGACTATATAGTTCAACATCTTTTTACTTTCCAATGAATGACAAATTTTATTTTATAGAATTATATAGGAAGACTGAGACAAGAAAATGCAGTAAATTTTTCACAAGAATATAACTTAATACCGAAAGAAAAACAGTGGGTAATTATTCGTTTTAGTGCTTTTTCTCCTTTCTGAACCAAAACACATTTTTCTGGTGTTTTTGGTGTGATTTGTTCAAATCTGAACTTTGTTTCTTTGGGAAATGAGCCGTTTTTGAGAAATTTTAAAATTGAAAATTTCTCAAAAACGGCTCATTTCCCAAAGAAACGAAGTTCAGATTTAAACAAATCACACCATAGAACACCAGAAAAATGTGTCTTGGTTCAGACCTAACCTAACTTAACCTAACCTAACCTAACCCGCGTTTTTTCGCAATTTCTTACCTTAAATATCAGCGTTGGGATGTTTGTACAAATCAGCGGCGACCAACAGGAATAAATAGACGATTTCGCCATGCCCACCAATTTGAATTTGTTGGCCTAGCCAATGCTCACAGACGTCAAAGCAAAAACTCCTCCAATTAACCGCACTCTCGGAAGCCAACGCTAAATAGAGCTGTGCATCTAGCTGTGTCGAACGCTTTGTCAAGAATAACCCAACGTACAATAAGTTTTGCCACAGTTTGAGGTGGGATTTTTCAACCCACGTGCCCTTTCGACGGGAAACAGAGAAGGAACACTTTTTTTTCTGCCGCGCTCGTCCCTAGTCAATCTTCTGCAATAATATTGATCAGCAACTTCTCTATAATTACACTCATGACCACACTGCGGACAAATAACACGAGTAGGTAAAACACCGTGACTGGTAAAGAAAATTTCAGCACCGTCTTCTTTTTTATAAGTAATCCAAATCACACCCCAGACAAACCATAGCGAAAACCGAACTGAATAAGGATTTTGGAATGAGTATGCATTATTGGAGATTCAAAATGCACGTCTCTGATTGGTCGGATAAGGATAAGGTAACATGAAACAAAAACCAGATTTAATTGGCTGATTTGACCTATGTTTCCTAATTTTGGCACGAGATGTCTCCCCATAAAACTGGAGAGGACGAGGACCGGCAAAATTTTAACAGCGGAAAGAGGTAAACACTCGGTCAATGGCCTATAATGGCTGCTTTTTACGTCCAAATTTTTTTTTTCCATAAAAAATAATTATTACATTTCCTTGATTTTTATCAGTTTCCCTGAGGTTTCAAGGTGTTCTGAATACGAATTTATATGTTAAATTGTCATAGACTCTCCTTCTATCGAAAACGAACAAAGCATTAAAACGAATATAACCAAACAGGGTCCTAGAAAACATCAAATGCTAATAAGCCTAACCTAACCTAACCTAAGTATTTCTCGATGAAATGGTTTATAATTTTGAAATCAGCGTGGAAAACTGTACATATCACGTTGTTTTCATAAAAATCGGAAACAGTTAATGAAACAGGAAAGACCCGAGTTTAGTTTTAGAATATTTTGTTAGTTTGTTTATTTCGATTTGCCAGTTTTGCTCGTTTCATTTTTTTCGATATCAGTTTTATATCGATATTATGGCTCCTCAAGTATTTCATATTCATATAGGCCCTATGAATATATTCATTTACAAATGTTATATGAATATCATAGTGTAAGGTTTGGCTATTTGGTCACATAAAGCTTGTATAGGGAGGAATTTCCTGTCAATTGGCCTTAGGCCTATGTCGCGCATAGGTTGTGCGGGCCTCCAGTGTCGCGCATACGTTGTGCGAGCCTCTGCCCGCTTGCGACTTTTTAGGGTTAATGCACTTTGGACAATCCAACGAAGGTGGTCCTTTGTTGGGTAAGCTCGGCCTTGGCCGAGAGTTTCCGAGTATCAATATAAATAGTTCCTACCAAGTTTTTTTTTTCCCGAAGGGATGAATAGAAACACTTCACTTCAAAAATTGGAGTTTTAGTTCACTCATAAATTTTTATTTACAAAGTTTATACAGAACGAGCACTGATAAATAATCAGAAGTTTACAGGGGGAGAGGTTTTACCTCTTACAACAACAGCTCAAGCAGGAGTTTACAGGGGTAGAGGTTCGACCCCATTTCAATAGTTAAGGTGGGAATTGAAAGCGAGGAGGCTTGTCCTCCTCGAGTAAGAGTTACGGCAGGAATTTAAAATGAGGAGGCTTGGCCTCCTTGGTCTAAGCCTCAGGCAGGAATTTAAAGTGAGGGGGGCTCGGCCTCCTCGGTGAAGGTTCAGGCAGGAATTTAAGATGAGAGGAGCCACCTCTGGTAACAACGGCCAGCAGGAATTTAAAAGGGGCGAGGTGCAACCTCTGGTATCAAGAGCTCAGGCAGGAATGATTTAATTTACAATACAAGAAATAAATAAGCCTCAATTTTGGGGGAATGCAGTCGAAGGTTAAGCTCCCACTTTAGCTGGAGAGCTAAAGAATTCTGACGTTAAGCATAATTTAAGCAAAAAGTTAACAAAAAAAGATACTAATTTTTGTAAGGTATACACTTTTGGGTGGCGACATAATGTCGGGGGACCGACATGTACAGAGTACATTAAGTACATAAATTACATTATATTACATACATTAATTACCGTTAATTACAATTTTAGCAATTTGTTAATTGACATATCTAATACTGAAGTAATCTGAATAGGTAACACAATTTAAATAATGAAGGAGAGTTCTCCGTTGTTTTATAATTTAAGGGGATTAACAACAATTATATATATTTATAGTTAACAGTGATTACGCCAAATTATGTAATATTATTAGAGAATGGTTGGTTATTATAGTTTGAAAGTCTAATTAGCCAGCGATGAGGAAAGCGGAGAAAAGATACGGTGTACTTTTCATTTGAAAGTACACGGACATTAATGATAACGTAAGACATAAGTAACGGAATTTGAATGACAATTAGGTAGAAGTAGTAAGTACAGTAATGAGAACGTGGGTAACTATGTGCCTAGTAGATTAACCAGTAGCCTGGCAGGGAACAATATGGTATATTATAATAATATAACATCACATCTTAACGTTATAAATTGGTAGCAGAGGCAAGAGAGAAGAGTTCGAATTCAGAGGCTCGCTTTTGACGACGTAATCGGAATTCGAGCCTTCGTCTCAGCAATAATAGACAACTTGCGAGAGGTGAAATAATAAAAAGAAAATAAAACAAAAAGAATACATGTACGTATCATGATCGTCAATAGACATGTACGACTGCACAGTAGTGTACACATATCATTCGTCACACAATAGGTTGTGTGCGTAATATAGACACGAGTAAACATAGACTGATAAGTTGATAGAGAATAACTAGACAATGGGTAATAGGTAATAAAATAGGTAATAGGTGATAAAATTAATAAAGGACAACGGTCAAGAAGGAACATGGATGTATGAATGAGTATGGTTGCATAACACCGACAGGACACAACATATAAATAATGACTATAGATAGTATTATTTTATTATTATTAAAGAATGTACCATACATTGAATAAAGATCCACATACTAAGCACGTGATCGAAACGTGAAGGAAACTAAGTTACTTTATGACGTCAGAGTGATTACTCTGTACGTACAGCATAAGTCATTATTTGGGAGAAATCAAAGGAGACGAATTAGAGAGGCACAGCTAAGGGGGGACATTCGCTGTTTACAGCGAACTTCTAATGGCACAAACATGGATACTGTTCAACCATAGAAATGGTAAATCGCATGAACTATGGTAAATCGCATGGTTGTGACACTGCTCTCCCCTATGAAAAAGGATGTAATGGTGGGGTGGAAGTTTATTTACAATATATTAAAAAATGAAACGGCGACAATTTCGGGTTGGATTAATCAAGGCAATTTAGTGGGAAGAATGATAATTATATTAATAAAATTTAAAAAAATAATCAAGGGAAAATTTTAAAATTACAGCAAATAAATTAACAAGGTTGAGGTCTGATTACTAGAATTGTAGTGGAAACTCTAGATCAACAAGTATAAAGTCCGAAGTTGTCACCTTAAAAAAAAATTATAAGTATGATTAATTGTGGCAATCATACTACATAAACAATCTTATAAACTAATGAACCATCTAAGTTATTTCTGGCATTTCGACTAATTATTTCAGTTAAAGTTCCAATTACAGGATTGAATCTAATTTAAGTAAAATTTTTAGTTTGTCCAACGTTATAGTAACAAGATTTACGGAACCGTGATAAATTCGGAAAGACTTCCAAGGTTAAGATAATTTTAGGGAAAAAGATACATACATAGTAAATAATGGTTAAAAGGAAAATTCAAATTTAAGGTTCAGGAATTTTCAATTCATCTGGTGACTACTTGAAATGGAGTTTAATCCATCAGTAATGACAGAGATAAGAGTTTCCGAAGATATCATGATTATACAGTAAAAAACTAATCGTATTCACTATGGTAGATAAAAATTGAATTAAATTTTATTGGTGGACGAAGTCTTCAGCAGTGGGAGCACGGTTGCAGAATGTAAACTTATTTCAAGTCCGAATAAGTTGGTAAAAGATTAAAATTGATTTAAAGAAAAGTAAAATTAATTTATTGAAAACATGAAAATTTATCTAGTTACCGTTTTAGATACTTAGATATTGTTATCCATTAAGAATATCCAGGGAGAAGGAAGATAGAATTACGTAATAGACGATGTATAGACCTTGGGTCGTGTGTATTTGGCATTAGGTGCAAGTGTAAGTGGTAGGTGATTTACCCAAAATGGGGAAAAGGAATTTATAGTGAAGTTATCGTAATCGCGTATACGTATGTATAAATATGGGTAATAAGTGTGTGTAGCTGAGTAGGTATGTACAGTAGTGTGTAGAATATGAAAGTAATTGGTTCATCCCGGGAAGAACTGAATCCTTAGTGGTCAATGGTAAATCATGAAATTTTGAAGAACGGATTAGCTTAGAGGTTGGTTAAAATTAACTTAATAAAACAACAGGCAAGATTATATATTGTAAGCAGCAATTAAGTTTAAATAAATTCAAATAATCCAGAGTAAACATCAATCAGTTAACTGCAATTAAATATACTTTATCGTGATAGCCAATGATTTTAGAATAAGATTTATATGAAAAAATAAGATATGCGTAGTGAATTTCCTTTCCACTAAGTACGCCAATGATTTCAAGAGTGTTTCAGAGTGTGGGTAAGCGTAATTGGGTGAAAGTGTAATCAGTAGGAAAGTGAATTCAAATAGGTGTCGAAAGTAATAAAATTCAATCGGGATTATAGATTTTACGTAATTAACTCAGTTGCACGTATGAAGGTAATTAAAATGAATACGCACTCAAAAAGACTTTAAATTAGTTAAAGTACATTGAGCGGTATTGGGAACTGAATTTAGGCACAGAATTCAATTCGATTAGTAACCTTCATAGCGTTATATTAGCAGTATCTCACCATTAATATTGACCAGAAGTATCAGTAGGCAATTGAATTTTATTTGACGAGTTGATGGGGCATAGATAATAACAGGTTTTAGTGGAATTCATGGTAGGGGCGCAGTTATGTTGTTATCAATATTGACATGGTGTAATAGAATTATTAGAAGGGGAAAAGGAATGGCATCCTGGTATAGTGTGTCAAAATTGGCTATAATTTTGGTTGATACCTTAACAACCGATATAAGAACATCTTAATGACAATTACTCAAGACTAATTTGAAAAAAAAAAATCAAAAAAAAAGTTGAAAATAGAACTCAATTATGAGCTATTCTGAACTGAACACTTATAGGTTATAAGTTCCGTATAATTAAGATTAATTTAAAAATTAAAACAAAAAACAACTTAACCTAAATTGCGGGTATGTTCGGTCATACGGGTGAATTTCACGAACATACGAAGCCAGACAAATCAGCTGCATGGTTAGGTTGTCTTGCGATCGGGCATGTGGGTCATTCGGTTAAAGGTTTTCGCAACATGCCGGGAAGCAATGGACTGACCATACGAGCCTTGCTCACTCAAGAGGAGGTGGTGTATCGGGATTAAGAAGAATGACTTTCACTGGTTTCAGAAAAGGATCCAGGAACAGCCAAAGAGAAAGATTTGCAAAGTAGAAGGCAAGAAGGGCGAAAACATGAATTCGCGGAAGAAAAATGAAAATGATCGATGGAACGATCATATTATGGTAGTGAGGAATATTCCGCGCTTGCCCTTCCGCGCGTACAACTTCCGACGGAGGAGTAGGTTCGGGTTCGCTCCCGGCACCTATGGGCTTAGCCTCGGAATTAGGTGTAAATTCCTCTACCTTTGAAAACAGAATCAAGTCATCTTCCTTAAATAGGGATTTAAGCGAAATGACCAAATCGGAACTTAAGGGAAATGAGTTTTCAAATTTATTTGGAATAGCCAGAACACTGGGAACTTCAAGTTCCGGCCTAACTGTCACTGAAGGAGGTGACTCGCTCTCGATGGAGTCACAGGGGTTTACTGTGAAGACATTCGAGTCTTCGTACTCAAAATTACCAAAAGTATGTTGGTTTTCTAGTTCTTCGTTCGTCGGAACTAGAACGGAACAATTGACAATTGATGAAGAATCTTCCCCATCTGGTAGCAGTTCCTTTTTATTTTGAACTGGTTCCAGGGAGTCCGTCGGGCTCTCTGAAACGAGTCTTTCACCCTCAGCTGAAAAGACCGAAGAATAGGGGTGACAAACATACTCGAAAAGTGAGTTCTTTCCTCGAATTAGGCCTGCTTCTCTATCGGCCCAATAAAAATCGTGCGTAATAAGGAAATTCATCCCCAGGAGTAAGTCTCCATCCCAATTCAATTCAGATACGACCACAAATGGGGTCAGATAAGGGACTGAATCAAACTCAATAGGAAGGATGATTTCTCCGGTACTGTATTCTTCCCAGTCATCATCAATGCAGGACAAACGAGAATGCAAATCGAATTTTTCCGTAGCCACCTTGAGTAACTTCTCGTATACGTGTTGGTGAATGTAATTCGCCTGACAGCAAGTTTCAACAAGAGCCAAAACTGCTTGGTTGTTAATAGAAGTTTTCATGAAAATTTGTGGCGTTCTTCCATGAGCTCCATTTCAAAGTCCAAGAAGGCGTCTCCGAAACATGTGAACATGCTTCGTCTGCATCAGCGATGGTTTCGCACGAGGTTGGGGTATTGGGAGGAAAACCAAAATTTGGAATATCGCAATCAGGGGAATCGGGTGACCAACTGGAAAGACTGATGTCGGCAATTGACAATACGTTTACGTGAGCACTTTGCTCTTTAGGAAAAGATTGCTTGCTACACTGCTCCGAACACGAATTAACGGAGTTAAAACAAAACGGAGGGACGGCTTGGTCCTCACTATAGTAATTTAAAAAGAAGTCACTGGGACATGATCGATTCGTTACGAAACTGTTACTGTCATCATAAACATCACAATGATTAAAAACTGACTCGCCTACAGGACCTTGTGGGGCATTCTCCCCAGCTGCTACTACAGCAGAAAAAGCATCATCTGAAGCAAGATGACGGTCATCATGACCAAAAAATCAAAAACAGGGTCATCTTTCAGACCACTTAAACGAGGCGGCATTGCCGATTGATCAAAAACAGGGTCATCTTTCAGACCACTTAAACGAGGCGGCATTGCCGATTGATCAAAAACAGGGTCATCTTTCAGACCACTTAAACGAGGCGGCATTGCCGATTGGCCGTTGGCCGAAGTAAACTCAAAACAATTCGGGTCCTGTGGAGAAAAGTTATCATAAACATGGTCATCCTGACCATCTAACGCGTCCTCTTTGGGACATGCATCATCTAAACCAAAAACAACATCAGTAACAGAATTCGCGTCCTTTTTGGGACATGCATGGATATCTGATCCATCTGAATCAAAAACGAGGTCTTCTCGACCAAAGTTCACTGAATGAACTATGTCAGTTGAATCAATGTCCGAATGACTAAAATTACTGACAATTTGAGGAGCAGTGTCTAAATCATCGTACAAGTCATGGCCATCGGGACCAACATGGTTGTCCTGACCATGGTGAGAAGATAAATTCTGATTTTCAACATCGGTTGCACAGCAATCATCCAAGTTGTCTGAATTCACATTTAACAAAGAATTGGTCACATCCCCATTTACATTACAACAATTATTAACGTAAGTATTACACTTACTTTCAACGGAAGTTTCATCATAAAGACTTCCAACAGAAGTACCTTTATAATTATATAAATCAACAATTTCATTGTTGTCGTTACTGTTTTCAACATTAGCATCACAAACACTGTCACAAGATGCTTCACAAAATCATCATCATCAGAGGCTGTGAGTTCTAGCCTCGAAGGAATTCATTTGATGAACAAGCTGGAACCAACGGTTCAGAGACAACTGAGTCAGAGAAGAAAGTTGGGTCAGGATTACCCAAATCTTCCAAGGGTGACGTTTCATCGTCACTATCCAGGTTCTGCTCGGGTGCCTCGCACCAGAGAAGGAAATAACGTCTTTTATCCCATTTATCGACGAAGCATCCATCCGAAAAGTCGAAATGGAATCCGTAGGGTCGTAGGGATTCTGGGCCAATAATTAAATCACAATCGGGACAATATTCTGACGGCACTAACGAGACATCTATACTAAAAAAACAATAATCAATCCACACATCAAGTTTGGTTTCCGCAATGACGGGAATACGGTTACCCTCGGAATCCCGAACGTATGAAACGGATGGCGGTTCCTTAAAGAGAGGACACAGCAATTTATCCGCTAAAGACGCAGGAACAATACTGGACGAACATTTCGGATCAAAACGACCTAAAAGGGTTTCCTCTGGGCAACGGAGTTTGAAACCGATTTCGAGAAAAAAATATTCACTTTCTGGGGATTCCGAATGTACAGAACTCAAAGAGGAAGTGGATTGGGAAGGTGAGTCAGAATAAGGTACACTCAACGCCTTTCTACCCAGACCAGAAGGGTCAACGGAATCACTCCGATTCTCTACCGAAACATTATCGGGAGATGCGCTTTCGCGCATCACTGAAGAATGATGACATGATCCATGAATAAAGGAATGAAGGGAAGTCAATAACTGGCGTGTATCGTTGTTTAAACCTTTAACGTCAACGTCCCATTTGACGGATCCCTGCCTGTCACAGTACTTCGTGATTACCTGCAGACCGTTATATATATCCTGCCAAAAACGTTTAAATTCTACCCAAGACCATTGATATATTTGCCCATTGGACCATCGATAAGAAAGGTACGGACGCGCGCGGCGTCACCGAAATTTGGGTCACAAGTGTCAAAAGCAAAACTGATTTTATCCGCATCTGTAGTTAGACAACCTCTAAACGAATCGTCAATTTTACCGAACCAATTAGGAGGGTTCTACAATCTATTATTAACGTGACCGCGAAAGTGAGGGACATCAACTGTACGTTTCAGTACGGAAAAGGGAGTTATAAGATTAACAGTAGTGCATGTCAGGGGGGGTAATGGTTTGGACATCGTTAATCATAACACGTGTCGTTGACACGGAAGTGTGTGTGTAAAACAAAAATAACCATGTAAGAGACAAGCAATAAAAAAAATAAATGGAACAAAGTCTAAGTATTTTGTATAGTTACGAAATAACGTAGAACAAAATGGGCGACTCTGCGTTTACTCCGGATGCCGTAATCGACGAGTAATTTTCGAATCTCCCAACGCTGAAGTCTCGTTGGCAAGGGTCGAAATTCCGTCAAAATCACACACTAGAAAAAAGGGTTACATTATAATAACAATAACATGAATTTTCACTAAAATTAATGAAAAAGGTTTAAATTGAAAAGAATAAAAAAAAAGGAACCTAACCGGGTTCAACTAAATAAAAATGTGAGTTATGGGTATAAATATCAGAATTATGACTGATCGCATTTACGTCCCACAACAAAATCTAAAATGATATTATTTAATATCCTCAATAAAAAAAACAATGCAGATAATTTTATAAAAAGAATTTAAAAATTCAGATTTATAATCTGTTGGAAAAATAAATACGTGAATACTGAATCAATGACAACGTCTGATTAGTACTGTATTTCGTATTACTATCGAACAGTTAATTAAAATCAATTAGTTAAAAAAAATGATTAAGTGTTTATAAAGTCACTTCACTGTTTCACACTAAAAAGGGAAAAATAAAAGTGAATTAATATTACTAAAATTAAAGAAAATGATAATTAAGGAAATGATTTAAAAGTAATAATTAATAATTAAACTCATCACATAAACGAGAAGAAAACGTTTTGGTGAGCTGCTGCTCGAGCCTCCACGAAGCTTTGAAGGTCAGCCTCACTCAGCTGATGCCTCCACTAAGCTTTGTGTGTGCCGCTCGTGACGTCATCTGATCGCCACGACGGAGCATACAAACGTTGAAGGAAGATCGTAGACAGGAAGACGGTCGAACGGTTGATTGGAGAAAAATACGAACAATAATTCAAAAGTTGATTGAAGAGAAGTTCAAGGGAAGGAATTTCCAAGTAACAAAAGTTGATTGAAGGTCAACGATGAGTTGAATTAAATTGAGGTTGCAGATGGTGGGGTTGGAGGTCCAAGTTGAAGAGGTTGCGGTCGA